>JABUQX010012349.1:0-2500 GCA_015478945.1 Trachelipus rathkii
TTATTATTTGTTTAATATTTTTTTTTTTTGGGGGGGTGCTGGGAACATATATATATATATTATTTGTAAAGTATTACACGTTGCAATGTTAGCGGGGGCGCTCTCGAGCCGACGGGGAACTCAGGGGGGGACGTTTTCCATACCCGTAGGGGAGGGGGGGCGGAGAACCCACGCGACACCCAAAATAACCAAAGAGCTGGGGGTTCCGGAGGTCCCTTCCCCGGAGTGGGGAATTAGTTTCCCTCTACCCCGTAGTTCCCCGGATAAGGCCGAGAGACCCAGACTCCTGCCATCGGTGCGGTATACCCTTATATATATGATAGTTTTAAAAAAAAAACAAAACAAAATTTTTTTTTATAAAAAGTCTATTTATTTTAACGAGTAACCAATAAAAGTCTCTAAATAGGCTTTCTCATCATATTACTATTTAAAATAAGTAATTTTTTTTTTTTTATTATTATTTATTTTTACCATTTTCCTAAGTTTAAAATTTTTACCAGGATTTTCCAAAAATGTGTTCGATTTTCGCGTAGCGCTATTGTAGTTTTTTGAGATATAATTTTTTTTTTTTCATTTTCCGCACTAAAATTGGACCACCAGCATTCCAGCGAATGTATTCCTTTTCCCGGTAGGTTTTTGTAGTTTTTGAGATATGGATTGTGGCTCTTCTAGAGGCTGACCAAAAAGATATGTAATAAAGTTTAATCTATAGCACGGTAATGTCTATTGTTATATTTACATTATATTCATAATTCATATACAACTTACTCGCGGCGCGAGTAAGTTGTTACACGGCACGGCACCGCTCGCGCTCAGCGCGCATTTGGAGCGAGCGCTTCAGCGAGCGGTCTCTGCCATGCATACACGCCAGCCTGCAATGCATTTAGTCTATGGTATTGTTTTAGTTTTTATTTAACTCAATAAATATCTAATGAAAAAATAATTTAACTACAAGATAAAATAATTTTGAAAATGGAAAAATATCTCATGTAAGAACAAATAAGAAGTGCACAAAATCGAGGTTATGGAACCAAAAATTTAATTTAAAATAAATAAAAAGTGCCGGGCCTATTACGTAGGTCCCATGAGTTCGTACTTTGTTTTATTAATTTTAATTATGTTCAAAATATGTATGATATTATTAGAAAAGTATATAATACACATAAGTACATAGCCAATAACAAAAAATAATTAAAATAAAAGAGTAAAAAAATAATAAAAAAAACAGCAAAAAAAAAAAAAAAATTTAGAAAAACAAAAACTGTGGTATATATATTATATATATATATATATATATATATATTTTAATATATAATATATAATATATATATTTATATATTATATATATATATATATATATATATATATATATATATATATATATATATAATATATAATATTATATATATATGTAATATATATGGCCAGCATTCGAAAGCAACATGCATGTAACTAAAAAACTATAGCAGATACAGGAAAATAAATAACAATTTTTTCTTTTTGTGATTTCAGCAAGCCCCAACCATTTCATCGATGAAAACCAAAAAAAATAATTTGTATTCTAATATTTATTATAACACCCTTAAATATTAGTTATTATCTTAGGTCTGGAGTGCGTACGCTCTCATTTTAAACCTTCCATCCTGCCAGTAATACGAGGAGCAAGATGTACCAAATGTTTTTGTTTTTTTTTATTTAATTATTATTGCCTTGAGAAAATTGTTAATTTTTCTTTTATTCCCATGTGGAGGTGGTTCGCAGCCCCGGAAACCCGGGAAGAGTGACAGAGATGGGGAGCGAAAGTCTCTCCCCGTCTCGACGCGGTCCCCGGTAGCCTCGAGAAACCCCGACGTTCTGTCTATTTTTATTTATTAAGGTTTACACCGTGGGGTCGGTTATCCTTAGTTAAAAAAATTCACATTGGCAACTTTTTTCTTCGCCTCTTCTCCCGAGCGCTAGATTTTAGACTCCTTTCTTTACTTCTTCGGTTGAAAACTGATAATTTAATCATACAAGTTTTTCCAACATTTTTTAACAATTTTAATTTTTTTTTCACAAAAGAACGTTTTAATTTTTTTTTTTTTTTTATTTTAATTTCAAGATAAAAATGTCTCCTGAATAATAAAAATGTTTATTTATTTTAACATCTTAATAGCAATTTTTTAACTTACGAATGTGCTTTCGGGTGCTGACCGCTATATATAATATAATATTTATATATTAATATATATATATATATATATATAATATATATGATATATATATATATAATATATAATATATATATATATATAAATATATATATATATAGTATTTAAAACTATATATTTATTTCCGTTACTTTGTTGTTTTAGAGATGATTTGTTGTCTTTTTTTTATAAGCTTCGAACTTATTTAAGCTTCATAATATTTTGACTTATATTTAAAATTTATTAACACATTTTCCTCAATATGATTTTAATTTTACCCTTAATTTTTCAGTTTTTAATCTGACAAAAAA
>JABUQX010012349.1:5000-10000 GCA_015478945.1 Trachelipus rathkii
CTCTTCTCGAGGCTGACCAAAAAGATATGTAATAAAGTTTAATCTATAGCACGGTAATGTCTATAGTTATATTTACATTATATTCATAATTCATATACAACTTACTCGCGGCGCGAGTAAGTTGTTACACGGCACCGCTCGCGCTCAGCGCGCATTTGGAGCGAGCGCTTCAGCGAGCGGTCTGCCATGCATACACGCCAGCCTGCAATGCATTTAGTCTATGGTATTGTTTTAGTTTTTATTTAACTCAATAAATATCTAATGAAAAAATAATTTAACTACAAGATAAAATAATTTTGAAAATGGAAAAATATCTCATTTAAGAACAAATAAGAAGTGCACAAAATCGAGGTTATGGAACCAAAAATTTAATTTAAAATAAATAAAAAAGTGCCGGCCTTATTACGTAGATTCCCATGCTAGTTCGTACTTTGTTTTTATAATTTTAATTTGCTCTCACACTCGTATATATTTATTAGAAAAAGTATATACAATACCGTACCATAGCAAAACAAATTAATAAACAAAAAATTTAAAAAAATAAAAAAAAAGGAATAAAAAACCAAGTTATCTAAAACATAAAAGTGGTATATAAATCATATATCTTTTTAAAACACGTGTGTATGTTTACAAAATATATATATATATAATATATATATATATATATATATAGATATACTATATATATAATATATATATTATATAATAGTATATATATTATATATATGGCCAGCATCCCGAAAGCAACATGCATGTAACTAAAAAACTATAGCAGATACAGGAAAATAAATAACATTTTTGATTTCAGCAAGCAATTTCATCGATGAAACAAAAAAAATAATTTTATTCTAATATTATTTATAACACCTTAAATATTAGGATTATCTTAGGTTCGGGCAGGCGTACGCTCTCAGTATAACCTTCCATCCTGAGTAATACGAGAGCAAGATTAACCAAATGTGTTTTTTTTTTATTTATTATTATGCTCTTGAGAAAAGTTAATTTTTCTTTTATTCGCATTTTAGCGTGGTTCGAGCCGACGGAGTGACAGAGGAGGGGGACGAAGTCTCCCCCCGTCGTCCCCCGGTAGGCCGAGAAACCCCGACTTTGTCTATTTTTAAGGTTTACCCGTGGGGTATCCTTTAGTTAAAAAAAAATTCAACATTTGGCAACTTTTTCGCTCTCTCCGAGCGCTAGACTCCTTCTTACTTCTCGAAAAACGATAATTATCATACAAGTTTTCCAACATTTTTAACAATTTTAAATTTTTCAAAAGCGTTATTTTTTTTGTTTTTTGTTTTTTAATTTCATCGATAAAAATGTCTCCTGATTAATAAAATGTTATTTATTTACTGTACGCTGCCCTATAGTTTTTTAGTTACATGCATGTTGCTTTCGGGATGCTGACCATATATTATATAATATATATATATATATATATAATATATATATATATATATATATATATTGTATTTTATATATATATATATATATATATATATATATATATACTATATATATATATATATATATATATATATATATATACTTTTTTGTTTTAGATAATTTCTAGTTTTTAAGCTTCACTAATATTTGACTTATTAAATTTATTAACACATTTTCCTCAATATGATTTTAATTTTACCCTTAATTTTTCAGTTTTTAATCTGACAAAAATTTGTGACACTTCAAACAAACTTGCACCATAATTTTTTATAAAAATAAATATGCTGCTATAAATTTTAAATATATAATATATATATATATATATATATATATATATACTATATATATATATATATATATATGATATATATATATATATATTATATATATATATATATATATATATATATTATATATATTATTATATATATATATATATATATAATATATATATATATATATAATTATATATGTATAATATATATATATATATATTATATATATATATATATATATATTATATATAATATGATATATATATATATATATATAGTATATATATATATATATATATATTATATATAATATATTATATATATATATATATATATATTATATATATATATATATATATATATATATTATATATATATATATATATAGATATATAATAATATATAATATATATACGTATATATATTCTTTCATAGATGAATTCCTGTTGCCACTTTAATTTTAAAAAACTTTTCTTTGTATTCAGCTGAAGAGAAGCTGGAAATTAAAAATTTAGGCCGGTGTACTTACTCCAGCTTTAAATATAGAGCAGATGGTTAAATGTAAGAACAGACAATTCAAACGAGTTTTTAATTTATCTATTTATGATAAACATAAATGGATTTGTGGTTGTGAGGAAAGAAATTCTTTGCATTGTTTTCCATGTTTATTGTTCGGTGGTGAAGACACATGGACCAAAAGAGGTGTAACAGATATAAATCATCTGGCATCTAAGGCAAAATATCATGAAAACACAAAAGTACACATGAAAAATGCTTTAAGCCTCTCACTGTTTGGAAACTTAAACATTGCTAAAGAGCTAGACAGCGAGTATAGAAAATCAATACATAAGCATAATGAGAATGTTAAGAACAATAGGTATATCTTGAATATTATCGTAAACTGCATAAAATTTTGTGGAGCATTTGAGTTGGCATTGAGAGGACATAACGAAACTGAATCCTCAACTACTCCAGGTGTCTTCAAAGGGCTAGTGAACTTCAGTGCAGAGTTAGATAATTCATTAAGGGTCCATCTAGAGAAGGCCACTGTTTTCAAGGGAACTTCGAAAACAATACAGAATGAACTTCTACAAATTATGCTTGATATATGTCACGAAGAGATAGTAAGAGAAATTCATGAAGCTGATTTTCTATCTGTCATTGCAGATGAAACGAGTGATGTTTCCAACATATACCAAATGGTTGTCATCTTTAGATATATTGTTAAAGGAAAACCAACAGAAAGATTTTGGAACTTTATTGCACCAGAAAAACATGACGCTGAAACACTTACTACTTGTCTTTTAAAAGAGATCGAAAGGTTGGGTATCAATGACCACAAGGATAAATTAATATCACAAACTTATGATGGTGCTAACGTTATGAGAGGTTCGTCTGGTGGGGTTCAGGCTAAGTTGAGAGAAATATATCCAAAAGCTGAATATATACATTGTCATGCTCATCAGCTTAATTTAGTGATGCTAAATGCTGCATCAGTTAACAGAAATGTCCGCACCTTTTTTGCTAATCTTCAAGCCATATGTGCATTTTTTTCCACTAGCCCAAAGAGAACAGCAGTGTTGGATCAAGTAGTGAAAAGACGATTACCTCGGTCAATTCCCACCAGATGGAACTTTCATTCAAGATCAGTAAATACAGTTTTTGAAAATAAAAAAGAAATAATAGAATGCTTAAAGGTTATTTTAAATGGGGACGAATTTCAAGATGTAAATACAATTTCCCTTGCATCTGGACATGTCAAGGTTCTCGAGAGTAATAATTTTAATTTTTGGATTTCTTTTTTTCAAGAAATCATGCCTAGCGTAGACTTTCTTTATGGTCAACTTCAAAAGAGGAACATTGACCCCAGCAGAATTAAGATCTGCATTGATACTTTTGAGAGGAAAGTTCTCTCCATAAGAGAAAATTTTAATTTTCAAGAGAGCGCTCGCAATGTAGCAAATCGGAGAGAAGCAGAAACAGGTATTTCCAATTTAAGTAGAGAGGCAAAAGAAATATGTGACACAATAATTTGTCAGATGAAAGACAGATTTAAATTTACAGGTCATCTAATTGCTTCTACATTATTTCTGCCTGAAATGTTTGCCCATTATAATTCCAACTTTCCTGCCCAAAACTTAAAAGAAACTTGTAAATTGTACCCCCTCCTTCACATAAAAAAGCTACAAACGGAACTTTCATTAATTTACAGCACTGAAGAATTTCGTTCAATGTCCGGAGCTGTAGCTTTCCTTGATTTCATAAGTGAAAATAAATTAGAAGACACATTCAGTGAATGTGTAAAAATATTAAAAGTCCTTATAACTATCCCGATGACCACATCGGAAGCTGAGCGGTGTTTCTCTACATTAAAAAGGATTAAGACTTTTGTGAGAAATACGATGGGGCAGGACAGGCTTTCGGCATTAGCAATGCTCTCAGTAGAAAAGGATTTTATCGTTAATATTTGTGATTTTAATCGCAAAGTTATTGAAAAATTTGCTCATTCCAAAGAACGGCGAGCCGATTTTCTTTTTAAATAAAAGAAACTGATGATGTCAATTAACGATAAATAATTTTTAGAGGTAAGTAAACAAAAATTAAAAAATATAAATATATATAAATAAAAAAAATATATATATTATATATATATATATATATATATATATATATATATATATATATATATATATATATATATATGATATTATATATATAGATACTATATATATATATTATATATATATATATATATATATATATATATATATATTATTTTATAATATATGTGTGAAATTTCAGATGCAACCACCTATAAATTGTACGACGAGCCGCCCTGATATATATAATATATATATATATATATATATATTATATATTATATATATATATATATATATATATATATATAGATATAATATATATTATATATATATATATTATATATATATATATAATATATATATAATATATATATATATATATATATATATTATATATTATATATATATATTACAGTGGCGTTAACTAAGGTCAGTTGCGCCCCCCGCGACTTATTTTGATGCGCCCCCTTTAGTCATGGATGGGGTGGATAGAGTTTTTGGAACTTGAATGACAAAAAAGGTTTTCTTGTTCATATCAAAGAAAAATCACATTAACATTACAAAAGAACCAGAGTGTATTACAATGAAAAAAGAGGTTCTATATATATATTATATATATAATATAATATATATATATATATAATATATATATATATATATATATATATATTATATA
>JABUQX010012349.1:25000-27500 GCA_015478945.1 Trachelipus rathkii
GTATATATTTATTTTTTGAATGTATATGTGTTTATGTATATGTATGTATATGTATATGCATTTTAAATTATTTATTTATATAAAAAGCACCCGATTGCTCAGTGGTAGAGCACTTGCCAAACAAAGCGTGGGTCCCATCGTTCGCAACTGTCGGGTGGAAGAAAATGTAGAGACTATTATATAAAACCTTGGCTAGCTTTGTTCCCTTACTCGGACGTTAAATGAGTACACCCCTCCTTGATTATGGCTCTGCCCTTGAGTGGTGTTGTTTATCTATATCTATATATATATATATAATATGATATATATATATATATATATATTATAACTATATTATATATATAATTATATATATATATATATATATATATTATATTATATATATATAATAGCGTTGGGAAAAAAAACATGTTTTTTTAAAACAAAACCAATGTTTTTTTCATAAAAACCAATAAACCATACCATGTTCTTTGTTTACCTTTAAATCAATAATATATATATATATATATTATATAATATATAAATATATATAATTATATATATATATATTATATAAAATAATATAATAATAATATATCATATATATATTTAATACATCTATAAGTATATAATATATATATATATATATATATATATAATATATATATATTATATATATACTATATTATATATATATTATATATATATATATAAGAATACATTTATATATATATATATATAAATATATATATATAACTATATATATTATATATACTATATTATATATAATATTTATATATTATATTATTATATATATATATATATTACATATTTATATATAATAATTAAATATATAATATATTATATATATTATATATATATATATATACTATATATATATATAATATATATATTATATTATATACATATATATATATATATTATAAATATATAAATATATATACTATAGAAATATATATATATATATATATATATAATATTAATATATATATATATATATAATATATATAATATACGATATTACTATATATATATATAATATAAATTATATATATATATATATATAATATATATATATATATAATTATATATATTATATATATATATATAATATAGTATTTTTTATATATACTATACTATATATATATTGCTTGTATATGATACTAACAATAATGTTTTTATTAAACAAAAATTTATAAAAAAAGAAATTAAAAAAAAGATTTATTCACTCCTCACAAAAATATTTGGATCATTTTCCTCAATCTATATATATTATAATATATATATAATATATATACTAATATATATATATATAATATATATATATATATATACTATACTATATATACTTAATATTATACTATATATATCCATTCAATATTTTTCAGATATATGTACCTGTAAATAGCGCGAGATAACAGTTTCAGCGAACCTCACAAAGCTAAGTGGTTTCATAAACTCGGAAGTTACTTGACTAAACAAGTAGTTAATATATACTACTATATATATATATAATATATATATATAAATAATTATATATATATAATATATATATATATTATATATATATATATATATATATATATATATACTATATATATATTATAAATGCAAATTTTAGGTTAGGTTAAGCTACGTACCCAACCTAACCTGACCTAACCCTAAACGATAACCTAAACAAAATTTCATACCTATCATATTATTATATATATAATATTATATATATAATATACTTATATATATATATATATATAATATATTATATTTATATTATATAACAGTTCGTGATCATAACGTTGCGAGGTTATCAAAATACGCGAGCTTTTTGAGGTTCTTGAAATACTACCTCGGTAGTTACACAGTACATTTAAATCTACCAAATATGCCTAATATATATAATATATATATACATTATAAAATATATATATATTATATATATATATATATATTAATAGTATATGATATATATATATATATATATATATATATATATATATAGGCATACATTCTATTCTCTATCCTATTTATATTTTAAATCTCTCCATAATACAGTTCATCAGAACTCTGCTTAATCCCAACTCGTTTTTTTTTTTACAATGCATTAATGACCTATCTGCTACTGTGTCTCCTCTTCACTCTTAGGCTGATAACTCCACCACTTATTATTACTCCTTCCAATTTGATAGACCATTCATTGAACAGCAAATAAGTGATGATAGGAGGGTAGCCTTGAAGCAACAGATCTCTGATCTTTCACGTACTTATGGTTGTATTAAATAAAAAATGGTTGCTTTCAATTCCACAGTAACTCAGCTTCTTCATCTATCTATTGGACATAATCTTCAATATAACTATAATATCTTCTTTGAATGCACAACTCTGTTCTGAATATTCTTAATATTTTTTTATTGTGATGTTCTTAGCAGGATCACGTTATGTTTTTCCTATCAAGTTTCTCTCTCTCTCTCTCTCTCTCTCTCTCTCAATATATATATATTAC
>JABUQX010012349.1:32500-37500 GCA_015478945.1 Trachelipus rathkii
TTAATCTATTCTAAACTATTTTAACCTTATATATTTCCTATTCTAAATTATTACACCGAATTACTTAAATTTACAAAAGGAACAATATTCTTCGGAAGCGGGAACAAGGAGCAGCGTACACACAAATCGTAAATCTAATTTTTCACATCAGATCAAACAAATTAACCAGGCAAATTTCTTCCGTTAGAAACGAGAGGAACCGGGCAGGGCATTTCCGCACTTGTAAAATATACAAGCCAGTCATAATCAGTTATCGACTATTGGCAATTTTACGCTCAAATAGTAATAAAACAAATGTTAATTTTTTTTATTTTTAAATGACACTTAAAATTTCCTTATTTTTAAATGACTAGAGATGCCTCTCTAGACACATTGCCGTTTTGATTCACTATTATTTAATTCTATTTGTAATAGGTGATATTAATTAATCTCAATTCCTACCCATCCGCTTCCAGAATCTCTAACATCTTCACTTTTGTAATCTCATGTTACTCTGATGATATTCTTTATATAGTCAGAAAAAACAGGTAAAAGTTAAAGTTTCATTCAAAAATCTCTCTTCTTCTCTCTCTATCTCTCTCTCTCTCTCTTCTCTCTCTCTCCTCTCTCTCTCTCTCTCTCTCTCTCTCTCTCTCTCTCTCTCTCTCTCTCTCTCTCTCTCTCTCTCTCTCTGCATTGTTAGGGAATATATGTTGTTTCCTTCGCCTTCTTATTAACATAACCCTTCTCTTTTTCAGAAATTTGCTCTCTAAATTTTATCTTATTGTATTCCCCTTTTGCTAGCACTGCCCACAGGAAGGACCTTCTTTACTTGGATTGATATATACTATTCTATACTTGATTTATACCACAATATACGTTCCCATTACTCATTTTGCGAGGAAAAAGATTTTTTTTAGCCAGAGCCAATTATAATTCGAATGTTGAATTTACAGCGCCATCAGATTCCATTTGCCAAACTACTTCACCCACTGTTTCCCGATACTATTAATGGCTAGCTACACAAATGGTGATCGTTTTCTCTCTTCAGTAATGGAATATGGATATTAAGGTCTCTGATTTTATCGTTTCAAATAACTGAATGTAAATTATTATTTTTCTTTGTTGTAACTACTACCACTCTCCGTTAACTAGTTCCTTCCTTCCTTCTTAATTGCCTTTCCTTTTCTCTGTGTGTTTTAAGATTTTTTTAACTTAAATCATTTTCGTACATCATTTTCTTATCACTTCTTCACAAATCTAAATATGTAAGCAACGGGGTTCATCTATGCTTCCTTGAGTTATCACATTCTTTATTTATCAATGCATTTATACTTTTGAAAATTTTCTATATCTTAAATTTCTTAATTCATTCATCACAGGAGGATATCTTCAATCACCCAGAAGTTAATTATAATTATTATCTTTCCATTTCCTCTTTTAAAAAACAATTCAACACTTCCTTTTTTTTCTTCAGTGGTTTCCTTTGGTAATTGCTGTTGTTCTACTGTGTCTTTCCTTACTTCATTTTCACATATATTTTCACTTCAGCTAACTACATAGTCTTTATGTAACCATTCTTAATTATAAACCTTTGGCATAATGTTTCTCTTAGCGACTTCCTCTAATTTCAGTTAAATAATTGCAATTATATGGGCATAACCGCTGTAGCGTGCTTCAAAATAAGTTTGAACGCATGTGAGGTCATTTCTGAAAAACTTACATTTTATACTTAGCATCACCACTGACATGAAAAAACCTCAGTGAAAACACCATAGTTGGTAAAAACCAATTAGCTCTAAATTATCTACCTGTAGAGTTCATAAAAAAAAATTAGATTAGCGGTTAAGACTATATATATAGTATCTTATAATCCCATAGTCTTATAGTCTTTGGACTTTCTTTGATTTTCAAGACTTTTCACTTTTGTGTGGTGTTCAATTAAATTGCTAATTCTTAATTATCGTATCACTTTAGACGTACCAATATTTCAACTTCTCCTTTCTTCCAATCCTAACTTCTAATCACCAAGGGCCCGCTGCACCATTAATCTTTAGTGAGGCATACTTCACATTCGAGTTCCTCATAACCCAGACTATTTCATTCTATTTACATTTCTGCCAAGCTCTATATGTGTGTAGATATAATAAACATGAAGCGAAATAATCAACACTTCTATTTTTTTCTCGATCTAAGACAACGTCTAATGCTCATTTTCTTTATTTTTATTTTTATAAGTATTATGTAATATCTTTTAGTATTATATTAATAAATATAATTAAATATCACACTTGTTATCTCTAACACGAAGTCTAATCATCCATTCCTCGTTGCTTGTCTACGACGAATTGATTTATTCATACCTTAAAATCTCGCTTGATTAATTATTTCTTAAAACTTAATTGATGGTTTCAGTACTAGTCAATCTCTTCTTGGCAATTCAATTTTGCTGAGAATATATATATATATATATATATATATATATATATATATATATATTATAATATATATATAATATATCTATATCATATACTATATATATTACTTATATAATATAATCACTCTATAATATATATATATTATATATAAATATATATCATATATATACTATCACTATATATATATTATAGTATATCTCACTATCATAATATATAATAATATATATATATATCCTATATAATATATATTATTATTAATACATACATAAGTAGGTTACATCCATCACCATAATATGTGAGAAAGTGGTTTTCCATCACCTCCTGCTAACTTTTAAGGTCTTCATATGACCGTGAGTATATATTACGTTATATTTATATATATTCATTCAAAAATTATTCATATTATACATATTAGCCTATATATATGACCTCACTATTATACCTTACACTCAGTTTATCTTTATATTATATATTGACTCTTACCTTTAGATTATGTTTCCATATAGTATACACTTACTATCACATGGTGCCTTATTATACATACATATTTTATATATTCTATATTTTATTAAGGTATCATAGCTCATCCTCAGTTAATACCATTATATATACGTACGATCCCAAAAGTCACCTTACTTTTTTTTTAACTTTTATTATTCACTAAATACAGTTTTATTTAATTATTCATATATAATAAAATAGATAAAATAATAAATTAAAATAAAGCTTTAAAACAATTAATATCAAGCCTAGGTGAATAGCGTACACTGTAATCACAAAAGTTCTATATGGGGAGATTTAGAAATTAAACTCAACATAACCTATACTTAAAGTATATATAAAAGCATTTTATATTTTTATGATTATTATAACTATATGGGCTCCTTATCTGTTAAAGCCTTATCTCACGTTAACATCTTTCTCTTGAGCTACTCAAGTTTAATTGATTACATGTATGGAGATAATATTCTTTTTTCAATACTTTTTATTCTCATTCTATTATTTCTGGCTTGTTCTGATTTGACTCTTTGAGATGTTCTTCATATCATTCCTCATGGGCACTCTCATTTGTTTCTCATATAACTATTTATTTATGAGTTATGATAATAGGTATAAACTTAATGATACTTTCATAGAGAATCTATAGGAATTTGTGTAGCAACTGAGAGTTCTTTATTTAAAGAGAATTACAGTATAACTGATATATGTCTTTATATCAGATATTCTCCACTAAAATGACTAATTTATATAGATAAACCCTCCTTCCACAATGTCCGCATTTCTCACATATGCAGAAATATAAATAATATCCAGTCTATATAAATTTATAATTTGCCAACATATTCCGCATAACAATTGATTACTATTCAGTATAGTGCTTATATAGAAGAAAAAACTCATTAAGTCTCTTAGAAGGATAAAATCATCATATTATACTCACAAAATAATATTTTGAATTAATAT
Source organism: Trachelipus rathkii (assembly GCA_015478945.1). Classification (NCBI taxonomy): domain Eukaryota; kingdom Metazoa; phylum Arthropoda; class Malacostraca; order Isopoda; family Trachelipodidae; genus Trachelipus; species Trachelipus rathkii. The sequence goes on from JABUQX010012349.1 coordinate 36,382, forward strand.
TAATATTCAAGGGTCGATAATGAGATTATGCACTTAGTACATAAAGTAGAAGTATTAATATAGTGCTCTATTTATTTTATCACTTTTACTATTACTAAATAGTATACTAACTCACATAGAATCTTGAGTGATAATCATGATTATATTGGTATAGTACAATGCTATCTATATAGAAATAAAATATATGTTTTAATTTGTAAAGTGTTTACTCACTCTATTTAGTTTTTGGAATCAGCGTAAAATAATGCTATATAATAACTAGGATCCTAAAATAGATGTAATAGAGCAATTGGACAGGCATTGTATATTCAAGAAGGTATAAGAGAGCTTGCTAAAAATAAATTTATTTTATTACTGTCATTTTTTGAATATATATTTTGACATAAGTACGGGCATATTTCACTCAAAGTTGTGTATCATAATTAGTAATAAATTATCATAAAATATTATAACAATAAAAGCTATTAGTTTAGTTAGTATGTTATATAGCAGTAGAATACATTATATTCTGACTTTAAAGAAATCTTTCCATAGATATTTAAAGATTAACGATATATAGAGAACCTTTGTAAATTCTAGAGTTAGAAATCAGAAATGTAACTACAAAGTGAGTTTCAGTTGAACGTCCACCACTGGTCGTTTAAAAGAGTTAAGTATTTTTTTTTTTGCCCTTGAAGTTCAATGTTATTATATAATAAAATAATATAAATATATATATCATATAATAGTATATATATCATAAATACTAGCATCACAATATATAAAAATCAAAAAAATCCTTATATCGTCATAAAACGCTCAATAAACAAATAAAAAACACCTCTAATAATAGTATATAATAATCCTAAAAAGAATAAAAAGAGATATATAAACAGTATTAAGTCATATAAGTCATACATAAGACTAAATATCAAACATATCTCAATTAATATAATACCTAAATCACTCATTCACAATATCAGGAAGTAGATAGAACTTGTGAAAAAAACTTCATCACGTAAAGCAGAAATAGTAGAAGAATATATAAGGAATAGTGAACTAAAAAATAGAAATGAAAACAGGATTAAGAAAGTTGTATGTTCCCTTTTTTATCTATTCTCAATTCGCCCAATATATATA
>JABUQX010012349.1:40000-51357 GCA_015478945.1 Trachelipus rathkii
ATATAATAATAATATATATAATATAATAATAATATACTTCATATAAATATATATATATATAATTATATAGTATATATATTATATGTTTATTGCTTAATTATATATATATTTATATACTTATATATATATATAAACATATTTTATATATATTATTATATTATATTATATGATATATTATATTATATATTATTATATATATATAATATATATATATATTATAATATATTCATATATATATATTATATATATATTTATATAATATATATAATGTATATATAATATATTTATATATATATATTATATTACTATATATATATAATAATATAAATATATACTAATATAAATATATAATAATTATATATATTATTAAACCATAGTATATATATTATATATATAATTAAATATAAATATATATAATATACTATATGTATAATATATTATATATATATCTACATACAGAACCTTTCTGCTTTCTATAAAATTATATATATAATAATATATATATATAGTAATATATATTATATATATATATATATAATATTCTTACAATAAAAGGGAATAAAATAGATAAAATTCGGTTGATGTTGAAAATAAAAAAAAACAGATATTTTATTCATATAAAAATTCCTTAATTTTACCCTCTTAACAGCAAATTGATTGATAACTTCGTTTGATATGTGAAAGCTATGATGAACACCATTAAAGCCAGTTCTGCTAGAGTTTCTTCTCATGTACAATTGAATAAAGTATTCTGCTTTTGAGCTTTATCAGAGTAGTGGAATATTGTTTTGGATTTCACATTTTGATTAAGGTTAAAGCTAAAATCCTAAACAATAACCCTAGAACACATAGCTTAAAACACTTTCATAATGGGTATTTCTTATATGATCCAATACGCTATTTTTAAGTCCAAGCAAAATTTTATTAATAAAATTAATTATTCGTCATTTCTTGAATGTCGCTTATATTTAGAAAATGTAAATTTAATTATCATCTTATGATAATTATTTATTATTAAACAATTTCCCTAATAGTTCCTATCTTATATGCATGTTTACAATATTGAACAGTACGTATAAGTATCACGAGACCTGTTTAATTTAAACTCTTCATATTACATATCTAGAGTAATGTTTTAATAAAAAAAATATTACTTCTAAACGGTCTCTGAGAGATCCACTAAGTTCTGTGAGTAGGGCTAAATACTGACTGCACATATCAACTTTATTTCCCAAATTAGCATAAATTTTGGATAGATGCGGAGCGATGGAACTAAGTAACGTTTATCATATAGGATTCTCTACGTAAGTCATAGGCATCTTTATTCGGAACTTGCTCTCTAACTGGATTTCAAAAATCATCAAGAATATTAAATTGTAATTGCCCTATAATTCCTTTCATATTAAAATTGATTCTCAAAATTGGCATTATAAATTTTTCATTATCAGAAAGCAGAAGTCCTTGCAATTCCAAAATGTTTGAAAAATGTTTCGTTGATGTTTTCTCGAAAATCCTTCTAAACAAACATCCTATTTCCAATATGATAAGAGCAGTCCTGCAGTCCAACTATATTGGAACTATGAAGTGATTTAAATCTGAGGGTGTATGGAGTTTTTTTGAGAATAAAAGTTACTGACTTCATATTTGAACATAGCAAATTTGCTTTTGTACTTAAAGACTGAAAGATTAAAGTTTATTGGTATAAAAGGTTATAAACTGATTCCATTGAAGCTCTCTTAAGCTTTAACAATGCTTTAAAAATTTCATTAGGTCGTTACAATCCATCGCGAAATTTTCAACCTACCTTGTGTCGCCCATTCGTGAGAGCTTTGTCCATTTGTGTCTGGGAAAATTCTTTCTCTTTTTTTTTTTTTAAAATATAGTCACAAAAATTATAAGATATAGTTGCATTCGATGTGCCATAAAAATTTTAATGAGTTGTACTTCACATGATTGGCACAGTGATGAACATCTAACGCCGCTGGATATTTTTTCGACCAGTTAAACCCCTCTAAACATTCTTCAATTGCTTTACAACCATGCATATCGTTGTCCCCTAGAAAGTTAATATTTATATCAAAGTTCATAGTATTACCTCAGATAGAAATAAGGAAACAAAGAACCAGTTAGAGCAACATGGACCTATCGAGAGACTGTCCAACTAAATATTTATCAATACATGCCCATGCGACAAACAACAAATCTACACCACACCCTAAGGCCTGTCACTTTCCTAACAAAGGTCAATATAAATATATACGCAACTACTACCAGAATTTAAATTCGAAAGCCAAGGTTCATACTAACCACAATACAAGCTTTCAATAAGTTTATTGTAATACTGGTAGCTTACCACAATGGTTTTATTTTATAACTAATAACAACCCGCACTTGGGCTAATCAGAATATACTAAAAGATGCATAAGTAGGTGGAAACCTTGCCAATCCTTTCTTATGTTGCAATAGAGTCCCCTCAACAAACTCCATCGGGAAACCATTCAAAAAAATTTTAAAAACACTATTACAAGATGAATCAGGCTTAACGTTAAAAACCAAGCATATTGAAAAGGAAAAAACTGTCCTTTTTAATATTTAGTCGACTGTATCCATGTTCCTATGGACTCAGGAGAATTTTTTTGTTTTTGGAAAAAAGGGAAAAAAACATAATGGCGATAAATAGCGAACATCTGTGCGAGGGTTGGCAGGCGGAGCAGTTGAGGCGATGTCTCACGAGGTGAAGTTGGATGATGAGTTAGGAAGCAGGGCATGAAGAGAGACATACATGAATGACAGAGAGATATTAACAGATTATACCGGAGGAAACTGTAGCGAGGGGATTGAGAATGATGGAGAGAGGAGGAGGTAAGGTTGGTAAACTACAGCAAGTTATCTCGGAGAGGGTGTTATTATCAGAAGGGAGGGAAGTGAAAGAGCTGATACAAAGTCTATAATATTTAAAAAGGCAAGAATTAACGCGAAGTCATGGAAAGGTATGTGATTTGTTACTCTAAGGGTATATTTTTTATTCTACAGGCCAGATCGAAGATAGAAACAGTCGGATACGAGGATTTAAAAAAAAGGTGAATTTATTATAACATTGGGCATCTGAGAGACTCCACACTGATCAGCTAGCGGAGCGAAACATGGCGAATCAGATCAACGAGAAGAGAAGGACGTTATAGAATATCAGCACGCGGAGATTGATGAGCTAATTCTTAATAGATACAATGATTATGGTGAGTAGAGTCAGAGAGACAGAATAAGAAATGAAAAGTTATTAGATGAAGTATAATGAATGGGGATGATGACTGAGGAAATGGATGTGGGGGAGATTTTGAGATTGGCTCGGGAATCTGAGAGGATTGGTGAGGCAGAGAATATTTGTCTGAAAGAGGAAGATGAATTGAGTGGAGAGTCTAGATGGCAACAGACATTGAGGCAGGAGAGAAGGCACAAAGTAAGAGATGGGCAGGAATCGGTGGAGGACTCGCATACACGTGGAAAGATGTACATGTTGTAGGGAAAAATAGAGGGGCTGAAGAGAATGAAGGAAGAGTGGGCGAGGAGAAGGACTTCTGGAGATATGCTTTGTCAGCGGCTGACAGGAGGAACAGATAATCCTTTCTGGGAGAGGAAGAAGAAGATTATATATTAGTATATTATATTATTATATATCTATACTAATAAGACTATATGTATAATATAGCTATAATGATTTAGGATATATTACGGGTTTGTATTATAGTATATATTTATGATTATTCTAATTATATCATAATACTAATAATAACCATAGAGTATAATGTTTATAGTTATATATGACTATTATCATGGAACACAGCCCTTCAACTAGAATCTTCTCACACTAAAATATGTTATCCATCATATATTATAACTCTAAATAATCATATAACACTTATTTGCTTATGATTACATCTATTGTTTAATTCTATTTGAAATTTGATAAGAGACTTAAGCCCTCAAAAAATTTTGATAACTTAAGTAAATAATTTAGGGAAGCGTCTACGGATTATATAATATATATATTATATAATACCGGTATATAGTAATACTTATATATATAATAGTATTTATATTATATATACTTTATTATGGGCTGTTGTATGCTGGGATTATAATTATTAATTATATATAATTTGACTTATATCTCTTATTATATGAGGTATATAAAAAATATATGTATAATAGGCTATATATAATTTTAAGGGGTTAGTGGTGCTAGATTATGTATGTTATGGAGTAGTACATTGGAGCAATTATATATATATATAGTATAATTTGAAAAATATTTAAGTATTGTATACTAGCGTAGGTGATATAGTATAATTATATATAGATATTACATCGTGAATATAAGGTACTCATATATTATATAATATATTTAATATAGTAATATATAATATATATATATTTATACTGGTTCTTTATTATTTAGTTATCATTCATACTATTATCTATATAATTGAGGTAATAACTAGCGAACTTTGCTATAATATTAACTATTTATAATTATAACTATCTCACACCATTATCGTATAGTTTAAGGAGAGGATACATCATAAATATCACTCTGACATTTAGAAATGGATTAGTTTCTGTAAAATAGATATAGCATCTGCGAAAGATGCTCCTTCGTTTTTCCTCTTTGGTCTGATATTTTATAAATGCGAAGAGAGAAGAGGTTCCAACTGCTAACGTTTGGCGATATGGAGTTAGTTAGTATGAGAAACAGTATGTTAGCTTTCTTTGATACAGAGTCCTTGATACTCTTCGAGAAGGTTAACGATACTGTAATTTCTGTATCAACATAATTCTTTCAGTTCAGCTGCACACAGAAAATTTTACTGTTAAAGTTATGGATATGTGTCGGTGTATTAGGATATTTAGGAGAGGACCTAGACTTTTTCTTGTTGATAGTCTACTCAGGACGCTTTCGACTAAGCTCTTCAATATCGTGAAGCTTTTCATACTAATCTTCTGAACTTTCCTGAAGAATGACTTGAGAGGTAGTATTACGGAGATATAAGTTTGTAGCTTTACTATAGAGTGAGTGTTACTAAGATATTATGTTATATATAGTATAAGTATTTAACTTATTTCTCTTCGTATTTGTACTTCTTGACAACAAATTTAATATCAAATAAATGGCACATTCGCTAATCGCTAAAGTGCTGGATATAGATTTAGCTTTTTGTTGTTTATGTTTCTGTCAATTAAGTACATAACTACTGTATGAGTTGGATCATACAATAAAACAACAGCTAGTATATATATATATTCATTTGAGAGGAAGAGAAAATTTCTCTTTCATACTCTTAACTGCTTCCCCTTCTAATTAAATATAGTGGTATTAAATTAAAGTGAGAGTGTGAACTTAATTAGAATATATATCATACCTAATTTTGAAACAATAATGTGCTTGGTATTAATGCGCACATATCGAGTAATCTAGCAACGGAATATGCTTAATTTTAGTATTTATAGAGCCCTATAATAAGAAGCCGATAAACTACAAGTATTTTTTTACAACTTCGACTTTAGCGTCTAATTGTAGTTCGTCAGATTTAATCGATAAAAACATTGCATGATAGTGATTGAAAGTCCATTCAACCATTCACAATTTATAACTTGTCAGTTTTAAAAATTTTCCACCTCTACAACCCTGCTATTCTCTTGAAAGCGTTACCGACTCCGACTTCCGACCTTCTTGAAAAATAACCGACTTCCGACCTTTCCGACTTTTTATATTTTGTTATTTTTAGTTTCTTTAACGAATCCAAATCAAGGATGCTGTTTTCAAAAATTACTGACTTCCGACTATCCGCTTTATTTGGTCCGATTCCACCTCTTATTAACATATAATATCTATCCCCTCGAGACATTCCACACCGCACGTAACGCGCGAACATAATTGAGCCCGAACTCAACACGTAACTCCGACTCGCGAACCGAATAATCTATATAATACTGATAATAAATATATTAATTAGGAGACGAACTACTCAAATAATGATAGTTGGTTGTAGAATAATTATAAATATTAATGAAATAATATGTGTAATTATTATTAGTTAATTATATTATTTACTGATAATTAAATAATTAAAAATGTAAATAATATTATATAATATTAGATATATATATATATATATATATATATATATATATATATATATGTAAAAGGATTTCGTTGTGTGCTAGAATGACGTCAACAGACGAACCAGCCTGAGCACAGCTGGTTCTACATTCTAGCAAGACATATCTACGTTCATATGAGATACACTAATATTCGTGTACAACATACCCTATGTTTTATAAGGTAGGGGAGTCGATTGGTGTGTATTATTTAAGGGTGCTAAAGGAATGCATATCCTAAGTATTAGAGTAAGTACACTCTCCCGAATTTTCTATGCACTTTTGTTGACGAGATGTTGGGTTTTGAAACCTCCCAACAACAGTCTTTCACCGTTTCACACAGGGATCTTGTCCCTTCTCAATCTTGCATAAATGGGGCCATTTCTACAATGAGGAACGGGCAGCACCGATTTGTAGAGGTTTCTACCGCTCCGCCGCTGCATTTAGATTCCCCACCAGGAATTCCCAATGATACATTTTCCCGGTGTATTTCTATTTACGTTCCATCTCATCCAAATCCCATACCGAACAAAGTACTTTACAACTGAGCGAAGCTCTGGAGAGTTTCTTGGACGATTCTGATCCTCGGGCAACCCACATGAAGAATGGTGCCCTCTGGATGAAAGCTGCCTCTATTCTCCAGGGCTCAAGAATGTCATTATTGACTACATTTTGAAGCGTTTTGGTCGTCTCCTCCCATTGGCTTCCCAAACTCTTCGAAGATAGTTTTTGCCCCAGAAATACGAATGGAATCCCCCAAAGATCTATTGACACATACAGAAAAAAAAAGGAGTGCCCATTACTAATGTATACCTCTTTCCCCCCACTAGAACTACGCCTAATTCTCCGAATCCTCGCATACTTCTGTGTTTTGGTACTGTTTCCCCATACTGGAGTTAAAATCGGTTTCATAAGCTATCAAGTACTCTTTTATGTTCCTAGGCCCAGATGATACTTTCGGTGCCACGCTCCAGCATCCGCACGAAAGTATGCTGCAGGGGTCCGCGGAGATATGTGCGCAGTATGGACGTGCCTCTCACTCCCAATGTGTGAAACCGCCTTGCAGCCGCGAACTGTAAAAAGCCTCATGGTAACTTCATTGGTAAATTGCCCCTTCTTATTGAAATCGACGATGGTTCTTGAGTCTGTTCTCGAGAAAAGCAGAATTGACGAGAGGCAACAATAAGTCACAAGAGGTGTTCCTCTCTGACAACCAATTATGGCAGTTTTTTTGGGCAAAATGCAGGTTCCGTCGTCTACCTCTCCCAAGTAGCCATCGGTTATCGGCGCGACCTCGGAAAAGCATACTGCGTATACCTTGTTCACCAGCAAGCATCAAGTCATGTTTCGCCTCTATGGGTGAGGCTCCAATTCTTTCTAAACTGTGAGTTTCGAGGTCGTCCTAGAGACAAGCCCATTCTGTCCCCAGCCATTATCGCATTCCTTTTGAAACAATATTTGATGCAAAGGATTTAACACTTTCTCGCACCACTGCTCTAGGTTCAGTTTTTAGAGGTAGTCCCTGGGACAGGTCCTCCTGTCCCAGCATTGCCGCATTCCTTTGTGCTCCCACTCAAATAAATAATTATATTATTATATTATTATTATTATTATTATTATTATTATTATTATTATTAATTATTATTATTATTAATTATTTTGATTAAAGGGGTAATTGAAATCTCAACGCGAAAGCGTTAACAGGCGCGAAACGGAAGCACTATTATTGGTTTGAAGCTGATTTCTATATTAACTAAAGTTTTCTGTTTCCCAAAATATTTGTTTATTCTATTTCTAAGTTTATATATATATATATATATATATATATATTATATTATATATATATATATATATATATTATATATATATATATATATATATATTATATTATATATTATATTATAATATATATATAATAATGTACAATATAAAATGTTATAAAACTTCATATATTATATAATATATTATTTATAATAATTATATATATTATATATATATATATAGTATATATATAATATATATAGTATATATATATATATATATATATATAATATTAGTATATATATATATATATATATATTATAATATATATATATATATATATATATTGTTAGGTTTAGTTTTCCGTCGCAAAGTTAGTCGTAAATCGGTTGTGCGTTTGTTTTTTTTGTTTTTGCGCATGTTTGTGTATGTGTTGTCTGTTAGTTTTTTTTTTATCTGTACATTAAATACTAGTCCTTTTTATTAAATGACTATAACTAGCTATCTGCATTAGTAACAACGCATGTTTTGAAAGAGACCATCTTTTAATAATAAACATGCCCTATGTTTTTCCGTTTTTATTTTATTTTATTTTTTATTTTAAAGTTTAAGTATGATTATTTATGCATACTAATTTCCTGTTTTTCTTTTTTTCCCCGCTGAATTTAATCTTTTTCACTTTACAACTTGCATCAGGGCTCACCTGTGAAATGTCCGTTAGACTTGAGTCGCAGAGATTTTTTAAATTTCATGTCCCCTTCTTGTAGGGATTTTCATGTGAGTGATACAAAAAAAAAGCTAGCTTATTAGGCCTTTAAGCCTTCGTTCTACTTATTCTCTGACTGTGTGTGTGTGACTACTTATAGGCAGAGTTCAGAAATTGAGCAAAAACTGTGCTTCACTTTTAATTGATTCTGCCGCTTTATTTTTATGAACTCGAGTGAGTAGGCCTTAAGACAGTGAGTGATTCGTGCAGTTTTGCTTCTGTTTCTAAACGCAGCTTGTGTAAGTGTGTGAAAGTGTGAGTTAAAAGAATAATCGTGACGTAGGTTAGAAATAGTAATTAAGGTCTAAATTTAAAAAATCGGAAAAAGTTTATCAATTAATTTGTTGGTTACCAATAAATAAAGATTAGGCTTGAACTTGGGTAAATTTAGGCTAGGTCTGGGTTACTGAAGAGAATCTTCAAAGTACGACCCCTGTTTAAGTATTTTATTAATTTGTTATTTTATTATTATTATATTATTATTATTATTTATTTTATTATTATTATTATTATTATTATTATTATTATTATTATTATTTATTATTATTATTATTATTATTATTAATTATTATATTATTATACTATAGTATTCTAAAGCTTTTTTGAGAAAAATATGTATTGTTATTACAGTATTAGGTAGATTTAGTTTTTAATGATTGACAGCGAAAGATGATAGTGTTATTTGGTGGAAGCTTATGAGTATGAGTTCCACTGTACAGGTACGCACCGCAGCTCGCAAGAAGAAGTGGCGCACACGTGGGGTTTCTTCCATAGTGATGAGAAATCTTTTTTGATACTTTGTGCAATAATTAAAAAGCTAGTCTTCGATAATTTAAAAAGAAGAATTTAGGAAGCAATGACATTCTAGTATTAGATTGAACAGAGAAAACTGAATAGAAGTTTTTACTTACGTTTAAGAATACCCACGTTATGGTTAAGCTGCCAAGGTATCCGGAAAAAAAGATTAAAGAATGTGAAAACAAGAAATAAGAAGATATGAAGTAATGTTAAGTTTAATGCAAAATTTTTGACACCTTAATAATAAAAGATTGAAAATTGTCTTGAAGCAGAAGTCTGAAATTGGACATTAGTTGTAAAGATCTATATAAATAATAGTTAATTACTGGCCTTCTGGAAAGAAATATGAGGAAAAATAAGAAATATAAAAAGTAATTAATAGAAGTAAAATTTTGGTTTGGTGAAAATGGGAGTTAGAGTGGTTAGATTATATCTTAAATGAAAATTAAAATTACAAAGAGAGGAAAATGTTGAAATCCTTTTCTCAGAGCTTTTCGGAATGGAAACAATTTGCCTGGAACATCCTTAGTACAGGACCATCTTTATTAGAAGAAACTTATATGTGATAAGCTATGAAAGGTCGGAGTGGACTGAAACCTATATTCTTATCTGATTAAGCATTTGTAAAACTACAGTAGGTTTTAAGTTCATATTCAAAATAGGGAAATTGTCATTTTCTATTAACATGGAAGTAAAACTGCAGTCCTTCCTGATCTAACGAATAGTTAAGTTCCGTAAATAGGTATAATGTGTAGTGAATCCGATATATATGAAGTTCGCTGTGTAGAGTAAACTTGGAATTAGGGAAATTGATGATTTTTGTCGCATAAGCTTAGAAATCTCATAGATTCATGTAGGATGTGGGAGTAGTAAATTTTTATTGAAGTAAGTGAAAATAAAATTAAAATTTTTAATATAGTGAGTGATGATGATAAGAGGATGACTTAAAAATTTATAACACTACTTGTAAGTATATTCATTTGACAAAGGCATTTTTAGAAAGGATATAATACTTAAGTTACATAGACAACAGTAACGCGAGTGCATGACTGGGCATTGACGAATAGAAGGAAAAAAAATCTTAAAAGTCAATTTGAACATTTTTTTCCTGAATAATGAGAAGTTACGAATCACAAGCTGAAATAACTTAGATCATAAAATAAACAGGGACACTCTTGGCACTCTGAATCAAACAAGGACACTCTTGATACACTGAATCAAACAAGGACATTCTTGGTACTCTGAATCAAACTGTTCTGAAACAAATACTAACAAATGAAATACAATATAAAGTAAGGAAACTTGTTAATGCTATTTTATATTGCAATCTTTACCCAAAAGAATGTTGATGGAAAGAATAATATCAAAGATTTATTATTATTATTATTATTATTATTATTATTATTATTTTTATTATTTATTATTATATTATATTATTATATTATTATATTATTTTATTATTATATATTGATTATATTTTATATTTTATAATTATTATATTATTATAATTATATTATTAATATTATTATATATATAATTAGTATATTAATTTATTATTATATTATATTATTATATTATATTATTATATTATTATATTATTATTATTATTATTATTATTATTATTATTATTATTATTATTATTATTATTATTATTATTATATTATATTATTATTGATTATTATTATTATTATTATTATTATTATTATTAATGTACAAATTAAAGAGATTTAGTTTACTTTTTGTGAAGTCTACAATTATAAATAAACATTGTTATATTGTTACAAATTCTTTTTCTTAACCATTACTATGAAATTTATACTAACTTTTTTTTCATTTATTTTTGCTGGTCTTAACTCCTTAAGAAATTGGAGATCCA
>JABUQX010012350.1:0-15000 GCA_015478945.1 Trachelipus rathkii
AGAAGATATATTATTATTATTATAATATTTAAAACCACCAGTTACCACTTAGCAGTTAAGATAATTACAGTAGTGGTAGCTTCCGTTTTGAAATTAAAAAATTTGTTAATTTCAAAGTAAATTAAAATAATTTATTTTTTTACTTTTTTAAATACTTTGGAAATAAAAAAAAATATAAAATAAAATAAAAAAAACTAAATACAAAGAGCCTAATAAAAATAAAATAAACTTTGCCTCTGAAAATTATACGACAATAAAAGAAGAAACGAATGGCAATTTTATTTCAATAAGGGAATAAACTTTTAAGATAATTTCCTACTAACTTACTGAATAGAACAAGAAAGTAAAGGTAGTTAGCATAGGACAGAATAAGAATGGCTCTAAACTTGAATAAGAATGGTTTGTAAATGGTTTGTAAACTTAGATAAACACGGTAACTTGGATAAGAATGGTTCTTAACTTTGTTTGTAATGATTCGTAATTTTTATAAGAATAGTTCGAAACTTGGATAACATTAAGAATGGTTCTTTCATAACTTGGAAAAGAAGAAAAGAATGGTTTGTAAATTAGATAAGAATGGTTCGAAACTTAGATAAGAATGGTTCGTGACTTGAAAAAGAAAAGAATAGTTTGCAAATTGAATAAGAAAGGTTCGTAGCTTGGATAAAAATGGTTCGTAGCTTGGATAAGAACGGTTCGCAACTTGGATGAGAATGATTTGCAAAGTAGATAAGAACGGTTCATAACTTTGATAATAATGGTTCGTAAGTTGGGTAAGAATTGTTCGAAACTTGAATAAGAACGGTTCGTAAATTGAATAAGAACGGTTCGTTAACTTGGATAAAAACTGTTCCTAACTTGGATGAGAATGATTTGCAAAGTAGATAAGAACGGTTCATAACTTTGATAAGAATGGTTCGTAAATTGGGTAAGAATTGTTCGAACTTGAATAAGACCGGATCGTAAATTGAATAAGAAGGGTTCATAACTTGGATAAGAATGATTTATAACTTGATAATAACGGTTCGAAACCTGGATAAGATAGGTTCGTAATTAAATAAAATTAATTTTTAAACAGCTAATTTTTTTTCTTTTTTAATTTGTTTGTTTGTTAGTATTGCCATACTACATCATAATAATAATATCGGACTTGAACAATATAATTAGTAACAAAAGCCTTGACCTGTATTACGGAGCCGGAGTCTACTGTTTAACGGTGGAAATTAATTATATATATATAGTATATATATAATATATATATATATATATATATATAATATATATATATTATATATATATAATACATATGTATATAATATATAATAGGTATGATATATACTATATGTATGAGTATATATAATATATAGTATATGTATATATGGTTGTGTTGTGTGTGTGTGTGTGTGTGAACATATCATCAAGAAAGCATAACAATACTTAATTATAATTATAGAAATTAGAAATAATATAAATAAATAAATATAAAATATAAATAAGAGAAAAGTGCCAATATTTTCAATCATTTGCGCTAACATGATGATTCGCCATTTGCGCTGTAAGTAAGAGATGAACAGGTGGATAGAGAGAGCAGGTTACACGTTTAAACGTGCTTCTGGGATTCCGTTTCTATCGGCGAACGTTGTTTCTTTTAATATAATATATATTATATATATACTATATATATATATATAATATATTATATATAATAGTATATATATATACTATATATATATAATATATTATATATATATATATATTATATATATAATATATATATGATAATATATATATATATATATATTATATATATATTAGTATTATATATATATATATATATTATATATATATTAATATTAATTTATATATATATATAATATTTATATATATATATATATATATAATATATATAGTATATATTATAATATATATAGATATAATATATATATATATATATATATATATATTATTATATTATATAGACACAAATAAATGTAAATGTAATTTTTCATGTTTTTTTAAAATATTTATAGTAACGAAAATATTATATATATATATATATATAATTTATATATATATATAATTATATATATATATATATAAATATAATATATTATATATATATAGACAAATATAATATCATATATATATATATATTATATATATATATATATATATATATATTATATATATATATATATATATAATATATATATATATATATTATATATATATTAAGTTAGTTCATTTGTAGTCATGAAAATTTATATAGCAGGCCATGTCTACTTTCTCCATATGCCTACCTTATATTATATATAAATCAGAAAGTAAAAGTTTATTCTAACACCCTCAAAAGAGACTAAATTACTTTCGATTAAGCTAAATATAGCTTATATATATGATATATATATATATTATAAATATATATAATATATATATAATAATATTTATATATATATATATAGTATATAGTAATATATAATATATATATATATATGAGTATATATATATATATATAATGATATATATATAATATTATATAATATATATATATAATGTATATATATATTTTATAGATATATATTATATATATTAGATATATTATATATATAATATATATATAATATATATAATATATATATATATATTATATATAGTATATACATATTATATGATTATGGGAAATTCCCATTTTCCCCTATCAACAAGCTCCGCCTATTATATTTAAATATTGTTATATATTGTACTAGCCAATAGGGAGGCGAGTGAAATGAAAGCATCTGAGCAGGCAGCATGAATGCCCGTATTCAGGGACAGGTCGACTATATCGCGACAGTATGAGGAGAAATGGGGGAGAGTGCGCTCACTATTATTACGCGGCATGAGGATGCTTTACAGCAGTCTCTCGCAATAGCTTCTACTTAATTGAATCAAATTATTAATTATCAACTTATTGTGAAATCATTTGTTTATACTTCAAGTACTATTAATTGCACAAGTTAAACAAAGCGATTTATACCAAACTCAGGCAGCATAAAAATACAAATGCTTTGTGCCTAATGCATTATCAATTTAACCGGCAGGTATTGTCGTGATATATTAAATTATGGGCCATATTATCTGTGTTATCAAATGAATATATTTATTAACATTATGCCATACATTGAAATGATTATATCATGCTGTCATATGCCATTTATTTCAAAGTGCTACAATTAGATAATTGTCAAAAGCGAAGAAACCTTCCTCATCCATCCTCATTTATTAATACTTATCCTAACATCTGCCTGGTTGCAACATTGCAATACCAGTGCCATTTGGGAGACCCTATAGTGACATGCACTGACCCTCAATACTTGCAACGCTGGCCCAATAACATTGCATCTGCAATAAAATGCAGTTAAACCATTTCTGAAACTGGGGCCTAAATAATTTTTTATTAAAAAACAGTGGACAAAGAATAAACGTGCTTATTAAAAAATTTTCGAAAAAAAAGTGTAAATCATTGTTGAATATTAATCTAAATAAAGACAACTGTCTTTGCGTGAAAAGAACATAAATAAAATTAATCATTAACAAATAATAGTGTGAAAATATCAAAAAGTTCGGCAATAAAATAAAAGAAAAATATAAAAACAAAAAAGAGATAGAAAGTGAACGCTCTCTGTTTAACGGAATTAGCCAAGTTATCCACCCGAAAAACTCAAACGATATCATTTAAAGTGCTAAAACAAATTTGAAAAAAAAAAACAACAACTCTCAAAACAAACGTCCTTGTTCAAAAAAAAACAAATGGCGCGAAACTATAAGAAGAGCGTCGCTATCAAAAGTGTTTAAAAATTCTCCAACAGACTATCATTTTAGGCCTAGAAAAAAGTGCGCCAAATATTTGAAACAACGTCATTGAGAGTGTGAAATGACATCAACCGAACAACACTCACTGCATGAAAAGCCAAAACAAATCGCCCAAGAAACTCTGGTTGAAACAACAGCCTTCCCAACACGAAAAAAAAAATGGGAAATAAGGCGTCTCCTCACTACATAAATTGTTACTCCCCCCATTATAACGAAGAGCGTCCCTTTTCTCTAAGAGTTGGATACATGGAAACATTCCCGCTAATCACCCACTTCGGATGGTAGAAGTCAACTCCAAACCCCGCGAGGGAGGAAAGTCAACTAACCAACGCATTCCCCCCCACAAATGGAAAGTGTTTCTTACCCCCACCTATCGAAACGGACACTTTCAAATCAACATTGAAAAAAAATCTCGAAAAACAAACGTCAACAAACAAATAGAAAATATAAAATTTGGGTAATAAAAGACATAAAATTATTGTTTATGATATTAGAAAATTATTAAGTGAATATGTTGCGTAAATAAATAAGATAAAATAAAAATAATAAATAATAATTAAGAATAATAAAAGTGAGATCAATAATAATAAAAATAAATAATAGAAATAATTATAAAATTAAAAATAATAAAATAATAATAATAATAATAATAATAATAATAATAATAATAATAATAATAATAAAGTGAAAAAAATGCAACAGTGAAATATATTTTATAATAATCAAATAATCAATGGAATTAAAAATATTATGCAATTAAATATGTAAAATTCAGATAAATGATTTTTTTTTTCATAATAAAAATTCTATAATTGAAACAATTATAGTCCAAAATGGAATCAAAATGAAAATGGAAAAAAAAAATGATTATAGCCAGACAAGAAATATCGTAAAATGTATTCAGGTTAATATTATGATAGAATAATAATGCTTAAACAAGGTTAATTACTTATTAAAAAAAAAAAAAAAAAAAAAAATAGGGTAAAAATTATTCATGCCAATTATAAGTTTTATTATTAAATAAACGTAGAGCGAAACGGAAGCATGCTTCTGGTTTATCTGAAGCTTTCGAGTATGAACGTAATTTTGCTCCTCCACGAGAGGATTGCCGCCAAAAGTTCTACCGATAGCCAAGGAATGAATTGGAAGGCAAAAACTTTTCCTTCGCCAAACGTAGAAATTTATGATTGTATTTATATGTCAAATTAATAAACACAATATAGGTTTAGTGAACCATGTCAAAAGCGAGCAGCCCGCATATGGGACAAAGCTTATAGCCCTACAAATTTGGGGAACATTGTAACGTCCTTGTAAAATTTATTTTTGATGTATGATTATAGTTGTAGTTTCGGCATGCCTTTTCAAATCTCCCTCTCTTAGTAGCCTCTTGTATTCTATCCCAATTATTAAATAAAATTATAACAATTTTGAAAAAAAAAAAAAAAATTATGTAAGTTACCGAAAAAAAATCGGCCAAACTAGAAAACAGAAAATAAAAATCGAAGAAAACGGAGAATCTGAGTCGAATTCATTCCCGTGCCCAAGGTCACAGCCATTCACAGCTGACCGAAAATTGCCTCTCGAAAAAAAAAAAAAAAAAAAAAAAAAAAGAGAGAGAGAAAAACAAAGAAATTGCTTTTAAGCATGAAGAAAATGAAAAAATAGAAAATACATAAAATGCATAGAAGGAAGAAAATATTCCTTGTTTCTAAATAATGATAATTTCAATTTGAAACTAGCAAAGTTTCCTCCTAAAGTCAGCAAGAGCTAGATATTCACTAGAGAAAATTTTGTACGTTCTTATTGAGAGAATTGTTAGAAAGAAAGAAAGAGAATGAAAATGCAGACGATCCAAAATGGTTATAATAAGGTTGGAGGACTATATTATATGTTGGCGTCTGTTAATTGAAGTGACGTGGAAATTGAAAAATTTTAATGAGTCATTAATTATGTACGCTAGGATAGAAATGTATCTTTCCTTCTTTTTATCTGTTGTAATGATCTGTCTTGTTCTGTTCTTTTCTATTGCTTATTATGTAATAATTATAAATAGATTATAAGGGTTATTGTGTCGAAAATTTCAAAACATTTTGCAATTAGCACATTCATAAGTACCTTATGTCTGTTTTTGCAAACTGTTTGATAGCCGGGGGGGGTTAGCATTTGATCTGAGAAATTCCATTTCCCATATCAACAACATTGGCCTATTATATTTAAAATTGTTATATATTGTACTAGCCAATAGGGAGGCGAGATTTGAAATGAAAGCATCTGAGCAGGCAGCATGAATGCCGTATTCAGGGACAGTCCATAACGCGACAGTATAGAGAAAGGGGAGTGCCTCACGATATAGCGGCAGGAGGATGCTTTACAGCATCTCTCCAATAGCTCTACTAATTGAATCAATTATTATAATAACTATTGTGAAATCATTGTGTTATACCAAGTACTATTTAATTGCACAAGTTAAACAAATCGATTTTATACCAACTCAGGCAGCATAAAAATACAAATGCTTTGTGCCTAATGCATTATCAATTTAACCGGCAGGTATTGTCGTGATATATTAAATTATGGGCCATATTATCTGTGTTATATCAAAATGAATATGATCACATTAACATTATGCATTACATTGAAATTGATTATATCATCTGTCAATACCCATTTATTTCAAGTGCACAATTAATAAATTTCAAAAGCAGAAAAACCCTTTTACAAATCACCCTCATTTATTTAATTATTATCTAATCTGCCTGGTTGCAACATTGCAAACCAGTGCAATATATATATATTATATATATATATATTATAATATATATATATATATATATATATATATATAATATATATATATATATATATAATATATTATATCTGATATATATAAATAGCCAGGAAAGAGTTCTGGTGTATGGGGAGAAGAGTATTCAATAATATCAAGTAAATTATTTGATTAAAAAATAAAATTTATTCATTTCATTTAATTTAACTTATTCTCGCATTCACCCCAAGAATAATGGAGGGTGTGTCAACGTATCTTCCTGCAAATAAACGGAATTTTATGATTGTTTTAAAGGGAATACTTTGAATTTTGGACGCGATTATATTTAAACTATTCCACATAGTTATTACGAATATTTTGAATTTGTGCTAATTGTTTAATTTATAGAGACTAGTATAATATATATGGTTCTGTATATTATATATTAGTATATATATAATATATATATATATATATATAAGTATATATAGATATATATATGTAGTTAGTATGTATAATATATATATATATATATATATATATATATAATATAATATATATATTTTTATTTATTATTCTATTTAAAACATATCACTCTATACCCGCACAGGTGAGTGGCGTTAGTTGATTGATAAGGTTTAATCTACATACACCATTCATGAAATGAATTATGATAGAATGGTTTCACCCTTGCTACCCAGAACGAAAGAGAAATCTTATATGACTCAACGATGACCCTGAGATTTGCAGCTTCACACCAAAAGGCTCTTGTTCACGAGTCGCAATATAAAGTTTTCCAAAAAAAATTTTGTTGTTTAAAATTTATCAGCAAATTATTAAAATGAAATGTGCCGAAAATATTGTTGCTTCCTCCATCTCAGATTTTTTAAACGATATTATTAAAAATTTAATTAAAGTTTTAAAAATTTTGAAATTTCCGATCCATTAAAACATAGTTTTTTACTTGTTAATATTCAAACCAAAACTTGAAACTTAAATACACTCTCTTCTGAAAACACAATTCTCAAAGCAACTGTTGCTGCATTCTCAAAATTTTCTTTGTACTTTCCAATAACACTCCAAGATCTTTCCTCAGTTCTTCCTCCATCTTCCTCTAATATTATATATATATATATATATATAATAATATATATACGTTATTATAATATATATATATATATTATATTATATATAATATAATATATATTATTATATATATATATATATAATATTAGTATATATATATATATATATATATATTATATATTATATATATAATATATTATATAATATATTAACTATATATTATATATATATATATATATATATATATATATATTCCCAAAGGAAAAGCTGCAGTGAAAGAGATGCGGAGAAAACTAATAAACTAAACTAATAAAGGAAATAGAAGAAGAATTTTCAGAATTGCTTTCTTAAATGTCTGAAGTGTGAATGATGCGGGCATGGGAGAAGATAAAACTAGTTTGCTAAATAGATGCCACTAGTTAAATGCGCTTTTGAGTGAGACTGAACTGAGAGGTAAAATGAGATAAAAATTTTTGGAGGCTACAGGAACCTAATATGTTTAAGTGATTGAGAGAATAATGGCCAGAAAATGCGTATCAATAATTATAAAAAAAGGAAAGTGGGAATAAATCAAAACGTAAAATTAATTATAATTAGTTCAAGGTAAAATCGAGAATAAATACTGAATATTTATGAGTACATATAATACAATAAATGATGTTTTATTTTTGTTTGTTTTTTATAAAAAAAAACTTCACACCTCACGGGCATAACCCTATTCAAGTAGGGGAAATTCTCTAGGTAATTTCTAACTAGAATCAGGACTAGGTATCGAACCCGGGCCCTAGCCATGTGACTCTGTATCTCAATCGATTGAGTAATAAATATTACATACAAAATAAGATTATTATGCAGAAAAAGCGAAGGTAGTGTATTTGCAAAGAACTAAATAAATGCTTGGATAGTTTTGGTAGGGATGATAAATGTGTATCCGTTGAGTGATGATTTAAAATATCATAATGGGTGATTTAGATCTGAGAGGTAGAAATGAATGACTCGTGACTGTGCTCTGGTTGACAGTAGTGTGCAAAAGAAACAAAAAAAAAGGTTGTTGGATGTGAAAAGTTCCTTCAAATTTTTCCTATACATAATTAAATGAGCTCTTAAGATAAGAAAATATTTAGATGAACAATCTGAAAATTGCAAATGGCACCACCGCACAGTTATATAATAATGAAACTACTACTGCTACTACTACTACTACTACTAATAATAATAATAATAATGATAATAATAATAATAGTAATAAGAATAATAATAATAATAATAATAATAATAATAATAATAATAATAATAATAATAATAATAATAATAATAATAATAATAATAATAATAATAGAAAAATTTTTCCTATATGCATACATTTTTGTAAAAGTCATAAGTTTAAAAATTCTCTTTTGCTAACTTATTTGACCCAAACATCAGCAACATGACAGTGAGACAAAACTTATTTAAACATGAAGCCTCAGTGACCCGCCAATGACAGTTAGTTTATTATTTATTATTGAAGCTGCGTCACTGATATATTAGGCGCGAGATTTTATGAATTTATATACCTTTTTTATTACAAGCTAGGCAAAAATGATTCTGATTCATCAAGTAGCGTCGTCATCAGTGAAATAAAAAAAAAAAAATAAAAACATATAACTATCAAGCAATTATTCTTTAAATATAAAAAATTGACCAACACATAATTTAAAAGAAAATTTATCAGCATTCGTTATTATTATTATTATTATTATTATTATATTATTATTATTATTATTATTATTATTTATTATTATATAATTATTTATTATTATTATTATTATTATTAAATTTTTGAAGAATCTATAGTTAAAATATAGTTAAATAAGAATATAGTTAAAATATTTATTGAATGGAACATTTCGAAATTAAAATCAAAATTTATATAATTATGTCAAAATTTAATATTTATAAACTTTAGTTGTTAAAAACAAAATTTTCAATCCAGGTCTCTCAATTAAATTTTAATAAGATAGATGTGCTTTTCACTAAAATATTGTGTGAAGAAAGTAATAATTTAGAAACAGAAATCTTTTAAATTGTTATGAAAAACTGTTTAGTTATTATTTGGGATTACAAATTATTGGATCTACTTCTAGGTGATTTATGCTCAATAATGGATGGATATTACGGCGCAGTCAGGGATTACTGAAGATTTTTCGCATGGTCATAGGAACGCGCAGGCTAGGCACCCGGTCCTTTCCTTTTGCCTTTATTCCTGACCAGCGGTTTGAGAATCTTTATGCCTATGAGAGCCAGGGATCTCTGGAGAGCTCTGGAGTAACCGAGTTTTGGAGGCATAATGAAGAAGATGGCTAGTTCTACCTGAAAGGGCGAAAACCCTATCTGAGAGAGTGTTTATTTAACTCGAGAACTGCGTCGGAATAACTATTGTTGCGAGAAATGGTCTTTCTAGAGTTGCTCTAGGGTTACAGAGCTTTCGGGCCACGAAGAAAAAGATATGCTGGACCCCAGCTGACAGGGTGACAAGCCCCTTCTCCTGGATGTCTGTTAGACCGAGCTTCAGACGGCAGAGCCAATCGAATCTTATCACTCATCCACTACATGAGTGCAAGATCCCATTTTCATTCCCATTTTAAGAACCAAATTTCCCAACCCTCTTCCTTAGCTACGCCCATACTGATATATATATATATATATATATTATTATATATAATATATATATGATATTATATAGTATATCTATATATATACTAATAATATATATACAATATAATATAATAATATATAGCGAGAGCAGAGCAGAGCAGAGAGATGAAGATGAGAGAGGAGACAGGAGAGCAGACGAGCCCACCCGACGGAGAGAGAGAGTATACAACGTTACACTTGCACCACGAAAATCTAAAACAAAAAAAAGGTCATTCTGACAATATACACCACGTTGGCATGACCAACATAATCAAATCCCTATCACAAACTAATTTTGTTTCTCATAAAAGACACGCTAATCTAATGAGTGTCATTATCGAGTTCGCGATTGAACTATCGACACCTTCGGTCTTTCCTCTTCCCCCTTTTTTAAAAACAAAATCAAGCCCGCAATTAATAGCGACACTTTGTGTTGCTCTACTTAACACAAAATATATATATATATATATATATATATATTATATATATATATATATATATTATAATAATATTATATATATATATATATAATATATATAAATATATAATATATATATATATATATATAGAATATATAATATATATATATTATATATAATATATCTATATAATATATATATAATATATCAGTATATATATTCTATATATTATTATATATTATAATATATAATATAAAGCTGATCAAATCGATTATTTATTTATTACTCTCTATTTATTTTGTGCATATTTCAATGTCGCCAGAAACTTGATTGACGCATTATAATATAACGCCCCCCTTATATATAAATATATAGTATATAAACTTTTTAAATATTAATGTATAATATATATATATTAGTAGTTATATATATATAATATATATATATATACGTAACCACGTTATACTATCTGTATATATATATATATTATTACTATATATATATATAATACACTCCTATATTATAATATGAATATATATATATAACCTAAAACAACATATATATATAAATGGCAATATATTCTGACATGAAATATGCACAAAAAAATACATCTGGGCATCACTCTAAAAAAATTATATATCACACCTATATTAATATATAATATATATATATATATATATATAGTTATATATATATAATTATCTATATATATATAAAACAATATCCTATATATATATAGTCTTTATATATTTACCCCTAGAGTGCACAAAGACGGCACGCGAATCTACTTTTTATAATATATATATATAAATATGATATATATATCTGATTTGTCAGCTACTTTTAATCTTATCACCCTGGTACCGATTTTGGCGAAAAGTATCCTTTGACATTCCCGAACCTACCTAAAAACACATAGAAATGTTGTTTTAATAATAGAGTTTATGATATGTAATTGAAGCAACGTGACTGGCCACATGTATGTTAATTATAAAATCTGCCACAACTTTAGATAATATTCTATATCAACACCGTTAATTCGTTGCTCATATATTAATTTCTTTGGACGTCGAAAATTAGTAGGTTAAGATAAGTTTTCGTTAATTAGATCACAGATTTCTATGTAACTCTTAACTAAAAGCTTATAACCACCACAAAAAGCCTAATGGGCAACACACCTCCTAATAAACATTTCTTTTAATACCATCCAACCCTATACAATCACACACAACTCTATTTTTATTAAGCATAAAGTTTATTCATCTACTTACATTGTGCCCCAAAAATTAAGAATTATAGGCTTATAGTAAATAGTACCACATCCTTTTTTGAATTCTAAAAAAGAAGTCTGAATAACGTAGTTTCTGCAAGAAATACAACACCGTTATTTAATAAAGTTTGTATACTATTGCCATAATCAACAAATACCAAGAATCACAAACAGTAATAATAACACGCCTGAAAATGCCATTTTATAATCACCACCACCCGTGATATAACATAACACAAAATATATAACAATCAAGGCTTTAAATTATGTTATAAAACTCGGGTAAAATAGGCTTTATATTATGTTATAAATAATAATATATAAATCTTTTATATAATAGTACAATACTATATAATATAGTATTATATATATATATAATATATAATATATATATATATATATATCTAATATATATATATATAATATATAATATATATATATATAATTAATAAATATGAATATAATATTATATATATATATAGTATTAATATAATTATATTATATATATATATATATATATATATATATATAATATATTAGTATATAATTATATATATAATATATAAATATATGATAAAGTAAAGTTGAGTGCAGCTCTGGATCTATGCTTCACATTTTTGGGGTTTTGTAATGTTCATTATTTAACAAAAAAATATGATAAATTACCGCTTTTCATTCTCTATTAAAATTCTTTTTGTAAGAGAAGAGATGAGAGAGAGAGAGAGAAGAGAGATGAGAGAGAGAGAGAGAGAGAGAGAGAGAGAGATGAAGAGAGAGGGCAGAGAGAGAGAGAGAGAGATAGAGAGAGAATTTTTTTATTTATACAGGAATAATTTTTATCGCACCCTCTCTCTCTAATTCCTTTTTTATCTCCCAAATGTTAATAATTCGCTCCACCTTTTCCAAATCCTTTTTTTCATTCCTCTTATTCTTCTTTCTCTTTCTTATTCTTTTCTTCTATTATCATTTTTATCACCCCTTTATTATGACATATTCTTATCATTCTCATTCTTATTATAATATCAGCTTTATTTTTCCTTTAGTCTTCCACATCTTCCTATGCTTCTGCTTTTCCTCCCTCAATTTGTTGTTCTTCTTTTCCTTCCACGTTTTCCTATGTTTGTGCTTCTCCTCCTTCAACTTCTTCCTTCTTTTCCTTTCACATCTTCCAATGTTTGTGCTTCTCCTTCTTCAATTCCTTCCTATTCTGCGCTTTCTTCTTTTAAAATTCATTTTCTCTTATTCTTTTGACCACAAATCAATTTATACAATGATGATATTTTAAGGAAAGCAGAAACGCCTTTGTCAAATAAACGTTTAACCTTTTGTCAAATCAACGTTTCACCTTTCGTCAAATCAACGTTTCAACTTTTGTCAAATCAATGTTTCACTTTTTGTCAAATCAACGTTTCACCTTTCGTCAAATCAACGTTTCACCTTTCGTCAAATCAACGTTTCACCTTTCTTCAAATCAACGTTTCATCTTTTGTCAAATCAACGTTTCACTTTTTGTAAATCAACGTTTCACTTTTTGTCAAATCAACGTTTCACCTTTTGTCAAATCAACGTTTCACCTTTCGTCAAATCAACGTTTCATCTTTCATCAAATCAACGTTTCATCTTTTGTCAAATCAACGTTTCACCTTTCGTCTTTCATTGAGACTTCAATCCACTCATCCTGATTTAAATGAAAATTTTTTATATTCATTCAAATGAATATTTTTTACATTCGGGCAATATATTCATTTTACATTCATTCAAATGAATATTATTTATATTCGCACAATATATTTTTACATGCATTCAACAAATTAAATTTATTTATAATGTCTTGGATTATATATCTTTTATGTCCTTTCAAATGAATATTTTTTATTTAAGATATTTTCTTATTTATCCAAGTGAATATTTTTATTTTTTGCTGAATATTTTTTATTTATCGAAATTATCAATTTGATATTTACTCTAAATTTCTTAATTTGCATTTACTAATTTTAAATTAACTAAGCTGCAATAGAGAACAAATGTAAAGGACACTTGATTGAATGCCTTAAGAATGTTGGAACAGTTTATCATTATCATTATTAAGACTCATCAAGAAATTTATCTCCTCAAAGTTAAGAATACACTCTAGATGAGTAATGTCCTCTAGCAATATCATTAAAAACGGTGAAGCATTCTAGAAACTATTACTGATACTATATAATATCTGCTATTCGAAAGATTATCGATTTTTAGTGTTTGTTTATTAAAACTAGAGATTATTAAAGAATAAATTGAGAAAGAATTACCGATAAAGAGAGAGAAAGACTAGAAGATAAGTAGAGAAAAAAGAGAATTTTACTTAAGGAAAGGTATTGGAAGGTTACGTTCTTTGAAAGAACCATTCATTTGAATATAAAGGACTATCATTCAGTAAAAGTGTATGGTGACAATGCGTACATTTTTTGTAAATGTAATATTAGAAATATTACGATCCACTACACTCAGTAGTGAGTGAATTATATAGGTAGTGTGCAGTGTGTATCTATGTTGGTATTTGATTGTGGTCTTGGGTTAGTTTGTTGATTTTGTGGTTTGTTTTGTTGTGTTTGTAAGCAGAGATAAACGGACCGGTATGTTTCTACTTCACTTTTATGTGGTCAGATGCCGTGAATGTACTATAGGATGGTATGGTTGTGACTTTTGTTTTAACTGTTCTGAGCTTAGGACGGAGCCCATAGCCCAGGAGAGAAAGCTCACATCTCCCACCCGACCAGTTATGAACCTGGGACGCGCTCGCTTTGGTTTGGGCGAGTGCTCTAACACTGAGCTATCGGGCGCTTTTTTATATAAATAAATAAATATATTTAAAAAAAAAACATATATATATATACATACATAAATACATATACATAACCTAAATACATATACACATACACAACATATATATA
>JABUQX010012350.1:25000-37500 GCA_015478945.1 Trachelipus rathkii
TGAAAGAAGAATAGAAGAAAGAATAAAGAAGG
Source organism: Trachelipus rathkii (assembly GCA_015478945.1). Taxonomy (NCBI): domain Eukaryota; kingdom Metazoa; phylum Arthropoda; class Malacostraca; order Isopoda; family Trachelipodidae; genus Trachelipus; species Trachelipus rathkii. Next base: position 25,033 of record JABUQX010012350.1, read on the forward strand.
AAAGATGAAACGAAAAATATGTTTTAGACACAATATAATAAAGATGAAAATAGAAAATAAAGATGATAATAGAAATAAAAAAGATAACACTATTTCTTTATCTTTTGTAGAATTGAGAGACCATTCCTTCTTAACACTTTCTCTTTTGTATATTATTAGCTCTTGAATTATTAATGATAGACCTACTTTGATGATGCTTCCGAAGAAAATCAAATAAAGTTGCTTAATTGTACAAATTCAGATACAAGGATCTAATACATGCACCCACTCACATCTATCTATCTATCTATCTATCTATCTATCTATCTATCTATCTATCTATCTATCTATCTATCTATCTATCTATCAGACTGTCTGCCTGTTTTCTACCGTCTCATCATCTATACTACTCTATCTATCTAATCTATCTATCTATCTATCCTATCATATACCTATCTACCTATCTATCTATCTATTATCTCATCTATTCTAATCGACTATCTATCTACTGCTATCTATCTACCTATCTACTTATCTATACTATCTAGCTATCTATCATGATCTATCTATCTATCAGACTGTCTGCCGTTTTCCATACTCTATCATAAGTCTATCTAATTATCTATCTCTACCTTCTACTCTATCCTATCGTATCTATGTATCTCATCTACTCTATCTAATCTATCTATCATATCTATTCTCATCATCCTATCTTATCACTTAAAGAAGTGTTTGTAGGTTAGGTTAATAAGTGATTTAAGCTTTGATATTGGAGGCTTAGGTTTTTGGATTTGTAACCTTGGAATGTATACTCACCAATATGAATTCTTCATGGGCAAAATATCCATGAAAAACCCGTACTTGAAGTTCAGAGTTGCCGAAAACCGGAGTTCTCAGCACCGCATGGTATCTCGTCCCTATATTTATAAAACCGCACCGCACCGCACCGCACCGCACCGCACCCCACCGCACCGCACCGCACCGCACCGCACCCCACCGCACCGCACCGCACCCGGAAACTGAAATTGTGTGTCTTAAAGCGCTTCACCCTGACCCTACTTGAAGGTATACTAAAAATTTTATTTTGTAGCAGACATTGTGTCACTCATTCCAAAATTGAGAAAGACGTTTTACAGCACACTAGTTTTAGTTTAAATCAACGTGACTTTTACTGAAACTTGTGTGTCCTAACAAGTCTTTCTCAATTTTATCAACATACTAGTTCCACTAAAAGTCACATCTGAATCACGTTCAAGAATTATAGGAGAAATTCGTATATACTAAAAACCTAAAAACATACCTCTGAAAAAACTTCCGCTCAATGAAAGATCAATCGCACTGCTAATTTTAACCATTAAAACTCGGATTTTGAGTTTCCCATGGGAGTTTTAAATCTGAAGGGGAGTCTGCCTTATGAAACTTTAGACACAATGATTCATGTTTACTTGCTGTTGACCTTCTTACTGTTATCGGTTAACAGAAATGATATATGCTACCATCTTCAAAATAATTTCGCAGCAGAATGGTGGCGACTACTATGATAAAAAAAATAAAATGAATAATCCAGATTAGGATTGGCGGTGCGGTTCGTAGCGTGCTCATTTTGGTACCTTGCAGTGCGGTGCGCATTGAAATATAAAGGTGCCGTACGGTACGGAGCGCCGTGCACGTTAGGATATAGAGGTGCGTTTCTGTGCGGCAATAATGACTTTTGGTGCGTTTTACGCTTACTCAGGTGCGACTCGCAAAATTCAGGTGCTGAGAAAACCCTAGTCCAGATGGTGCTCTTAATATTATTTAATCACTATACTGCTATTAAAAATGGAAAAAAAGAGCATTTTAAATTACTAATTATTTTTTCTGTTATATTGATAATTAATTTAATTAATAAACTATGAACAAGCTAAATAAATGTCAAAATTATCATTAAATCAGATTAAGTATTATTTTTTCGATCTATAAGTGGTTTATAAATTTTATTAAACATTACTAAATGTGATTCTAGGAAAATTGACATTAATTTTAATTCTAAAAAGCAAAGTCCGGTGATTAAATTCATTAGGGATGAAATCAGCATAAAAGAGATGTTAATACAAATTTTTTCCCTCTTCTAATGAAAAACATTTTGAAAAATATTCATCGCTCTTATATCATATATATATATATATATATATATATATATATATATATATATATATATATATATATATATATATATATATATATATATATATATATATATATATATATATATATATATATATATATATATATATATATATATATATATATATATATATATTTTTTTTTTTATTTTTTTATAGTTATATATACTATATATATCTATATATATATAAATATATCTACAGAGAAGAAAAAAATATATATATATATATATATATATCTATAGTTAGTATATATATATATATATATATATATATATATATATATATATATATATATATATATTATTCGGATTATTTAGTTTTGTGAGGCAAATCTGAAGAGAGTTTGAGAGGATTGATAGAGGGGTTAAGCAGGGTGTATAAAAGGAGGAGTTTAAAAGTAAATGTAGATAAGAATAAGGTTATGGTAGTGAGTGAGGGAATTGCGCTGTGTGAAGTTATGTTAGATATTGATATACTAGAATAAGTGTTTGAGTTTAAATATTTAGGACACATGTTGGATGAAAAGGAAACGGATGATGAAGAGTGTAGTAGGAAAGTTGTGAATGGTACGAATGTGATTAGTTCAATTAAATCCTTGGTGGATGTAAAAGGACTAAGTTTTGAGTGCGCTAGGATTATGTATGACGGTATATTGTTGCATGTGCTAATGTATAGTAGTGAAGCTATGGTCTGGAATAAGAGGTATATATCTAAGATACAATGTGTTCAGATGGCCAATCTAAGGGGCGTGTTAGACGTGAGGGAGAATTGATAAAATGAGGAATGAACGCATTAGGGAGTTGTGTGGTGTGAAGAAAGGAGTAAATGAGAGAATAAACGAGAGTACATTGAGATAGTTTGGTCATATGGAAAGGATGAATAATAGTCGGTCGGTTAAGCAAATGTATAGTCGTGAGTGTGTTAGGAATCAACCAGCTGGTAAACCGAAGAAAAGTGGATTGAGTCAGTAAAGGAATGTCTGAAGGAGAGGAGTGTGAGTTTGGCAAAGATCAGAAGAAAGGTGCATAATAGGAGTGAATGGCGAGGTTTTGCAAGGGGGGATATGGTTGTGGGCCTGGCGTAGGGGATAAACCCCACATTGACGAGATACCACAGTGAGGGTCCATCGCAGTCTCGTGAAACCCTATATAAGTTGGACTTTTCTGACTTCGACGAGTTCTCACTTAAGGGTATAAAAGGGACGGTAAAAGGGGGGGATTTCTTTTCGACTTGCGTCATATTCTTCTACTACTTTCTGTTTCCGGTGCATGCGACGCACCTCACTACCAATCTGGGGAAAGGAGGTGGATGATATATATATATATATATATATATATATATATATATATATATATATATATATATATATATATATATATATATATATATATATATATATATATATATATATATATATATATATAATGAAAAATTCCCATATGTTAAATAAAATAATTAAAAAATTAAAAAATAAAAACATTAAAATGGCAAGATTTCAAAACCCGAACTTTGTTTCCTTCAAGCGATATTAAAAAAATGACGAGATTAAAATAAAAAAAATATATAAAAATTAAAACTTCGACCTCCATATAAACCCTTAGTAACCTATATAACTAAATCATAAATTTTTTAAAAGGAGATTTTTCTTCAAAATATTATATGTGATTGTATAAGTCGAAAACGAACCTTTATTAATATTTATATTAGTAATATCTATTAATATTTATATTAGTTTCGTTAATGATTAAGAAAGATTCTTCTAATTTTCTAAAATTGTTGTTATTTATTAAGCAAAACAGGGTTCTATTATTTAATATTTATACAGTGATATTCATTTCGTTTATGAGTAAATAAAGCTGAAGTTTCATCAGCAACTCTTAAAGAATATGATTGTTGATAAGTTTTCAAGTCGTTAGTTTCTCCTATACATATTTCTTTAGTCAATCATGTCAATGTATTTTATAGCATCCAACATTATTATTTTTTCATTTTAATAACTAGCTTTAGAATTTTTATTTTATTATTTTCAGAGTGAACGGTGTTGAATGCACTAAGTTTACATATTTTGGAAGAATCACTCTTGATTAAAAGTTCAAGTTTCCAGGATATACTAAAATATTTTCCATTTTAAACTTTTTAAGAGTCATTTAGAAAAAAAAATGATGGTGTCGTAGTGCGAGAATTTCGTTACATAGGTTGTAAAGGTTTCATATTTAGTAGTAGTTTTGATTTTTATAAGTTTTATCTTCACCACATCCTTTTTTTAATATCGCTTGAAAAGGAAATCGAGTTCAAGTTTTGAAAGCTTTGATGATTTTAAGGTTTTAATTTTTTGATTCCTTAATATTTTAATTATTTAACAAATGGGAATTTTTCACTGTACATATTCGAATGCGGTGATTACATTATAAACTATATATATATATATATATATATTATATATATATATATATATATATATATATATATATATATGAGCAAAGAGTATATATATATATATATATATATATATATATATAATATATATATATATATATATATATATATATATATATATTTGAATTTAGAACTAAGAAAAATTTTCTCAACAAATTTAAGGCTATTCTTAGAAAACTTTATAGACTGAGCTAGATTTCTTTGCCATATTTATTTAAAGCCTTTTATGTCTTCTTATGTCTTCTTATGGATTTAAGTGTACGTAAATAATAACAAATATATATGTAATATAAATATGTAAAATTATAAAGTAATACAGAATAATATACCTTTAATTCATCAAAATGTAGAAAATAGTATACCCTTTAATTCATTAAAATATCTTAAATGATATTTATGAAGGAAAAATCATTTGAATTAAGATTGATGTTCTATTTTTAAACTTTTATTAATTCTTTCAAAATTGAAAATTATTTCATTATAATCCATTACATTTATGTCTCTTTGTATGCCTTCTTATTGACCTGAGTAGTATGGCACTGTTTTCGCACGAAAATGACCTTGACCACCTACCTGACCTTGACTGACCTTGACCTTTTTTGGTCTTGACCTTTTTTGACCTTGACCTTTTTTGAACCCAAATTTTTACCTGACCTTGACCTTTTTTGGCCTTGACCTTTTTTCGACCACCCCTTTGATCTTCCACGGGTCATTTTTGGGCCACGGTATTTTTTGGCAACCCTAATTTTTTGGCAACCCTAATTTACCCTTTCGAAGAAAGGGCGCGCTAAACGGTTGCGTTAGCAACCGTTGTACGTACCCCACCCTAATTTTTTCGGCCATGGGTCAATTTTGACCCACGGTAATTTTTGATCTGTCTTTAGGGGCTTAGCCCTTTTTCGATGTCTTAACCTTGATCCTGGGCCCCCGCAGGTGCGACCCGCCAGCCCGCCCGCCAGTCCCGCCACCCATCTGCAGACACACACACACACACACACACACAGCCACCCACACACACACACACACACACACACACACACACACACACCACCCACGTGGTCGCTACTCACGAATTTTCACCATCCCTTCCATCTGTGCTTAAACTTCCTTACCACCTCAAGCCTTAACGTCTTTATATGTTCGAGTTCCCCATCGGTCATAAATCAAAATAGAACTCGACCTCTCACCACCGAGGCAAACCTCTGACCTTTTAACCACCCGTCCAGCGGTACGAATTGAGAGAATACATAATTTAATTTTCAAGTTTATAAACGCAAGTCCGCGGCTTCCCAATAATAATTATTATAATAATAATTATAATATTAATAATAATAATAATAATAATAATAATAATAATAATAATAATAATAATAATAATAATTAATAATAATAATAATAATAATTAATAAAAAATAAAAAAAAAAAAATATATATATATATATATATATATATATATATATATATATATATATATATATATATATATATATATATATATATATATATATATATATATATATATATATAGAGAGAGAGAGAGAGAGAGAGAGATTTTATGTCGGGGTGCGCAGCATTTCGAGCCTTGTTGCTAGCAGTGTGCAACGTGATTACTACAGAATTTGATAATAATAATAATAATAATAATACACACACATAATAATAATAATAATAATAATAATAATAATAATAATAATTATAATAATAAAAATAATAATAATAATAATAATAATACACACACACACACACACACACACACACACACACACACACACACACAATAATCTCGAGAAGCACCATGTGGATTTTTACTCTCCCAGTCAACCCACTAACCAAACATGCTCATGCAAATCATACAATTTGACTTAGTCGCTATTATATATATATATATATATATATATTATTATATTATTATTAGTTATTATTATTATATATATATATATATATATATATATATAGTTATAATACTACTTTATATATATATATATTACATATATATATATATATGTAGAGAGTATATATAGACAGGGAAAGACGACATTACTGTGGCCGATCCATAATGGCATATCAAGTGAAGTGTCTATTATCTAGATATATATATATATATATAGCAGCAGTAAATATATATAGATATATATATACATATATAAGGTTGGTTATTATTATATATTAAGATATATATACATATATATATATATGTTGTTATATATATATAGTATATATATATATAGTATATATATATATATATATATATATATATATATATATATATGTTTATGTGTTTCATGTTTCCTTATATATTCTTATGAGTTTCATGGTTTTTGTTATAAGTTTATACACATCTATGACACTTATAAGTTCACTTACACACACAGATTTACTTACACACACACAGATTTACTTACTCACACACAGATTTACTTACACCTCACACACAGACACACACACACATTTACTCACACACACACACAGATTTACTTATTACACTCACACAGATTTACTTACTCACACAGATTTACTTACACACACAGATTTTCTTTACCCTCACACACAGATTTACTTACCTCACACACAGATTTACTCTTTACTCACAGAGAGTGAATCAAGGATGGTATCACATTTATTTATTTACACATTTATTTACACACACACACACACACACACACACACACACACACAATGATATTTCGGCCTTGACCTTGTCAGATACCATGGGTCAATTTTGACCCACGCTAACTTGATGGCTTTGATGGTTCCCAATCACCGTAAGAAGTATCTAGTGATGTTCTATTAGTGTTCTATGATTATTCTATGAGTATTAGATGAGTGCCCGGTGAGTGCCAGGTGAGTGCCAACGAGTGCGCGAGTACCAATGAGAGCCAATGAGCGCCAAGTGAGTGCCACATAGTGCCAACTTAGTGTGCCATATAGTGCCAACTGAGTGCCACTTTTTCAAGTCTTTCTAGCCCTCCCCGTTTCTAGAATAGCCCCATTAGTAGGTGTCTAAATTCCTTAAGGTTATAAGGTATGAGGACTCGATTGGGTATATTACAAGCTGCTAGGATACTTCCTACTATGAGTTAGTATTTTTATAACACTTATACAATACGGATCTACTATGACACTTATACACAATATGGTGACACTTATAAGCACTTACAACTCATAGACACTTACACTAACCCATATACACTTACACGCACACCCACACACAGATACACTTACACTTACACTCACACACTTTTATATTTTTACTTAATACTTTTTAATTTATAAATTTTTATAAATTGTATGAAGAAAAAGCCAAAGTGCCTGATATATAATCATTTTATTTTTAGTCACAATTGTAATGAACTTTTATTAAAAATATATACTTATACCTAAAGCAGTAAATCAGTAATCAATAGAGGTGCTATTACCTAACACCCCATGGGATTAGTATGCTTTTGTTTTACTGTTTTACTGCTTTTAACTCATGTTTTACTGCTTTAACTCACTACTACTGCTTTAACTATTTACTTACTGTTTTAACCCTCTCATAATTGCTTTAACTCATATATTTATTAACATTAACATACCTTAAAGCAGTAAATCAGTAAATCAATAGAGGTGTTACCTAACACCTAAGGGATTAGTATGCTTTTGTTTTACTGCTTTACTGCTTTAACTTTCTGCTTTACTGCTTTAACTCACTGCTTTACTGTTTTAACTCATATTTTCATTACTTGTTTTAAAGCAGTAAATCAGTAATAATAGAGGTGTTACCTAACAACTAAGGGATTAGTACTTTGTTTTACCGTTTACTGTTTAACTTTCTGCTTTATTACTGCTTTAACTTTCTGCTTTACTGCTTTAACTTTCTGCTTTACTGCTTTAACTTTCTGCTTTACTGCTTTAACTTTCTGTTTTACTGTTTTAACTCATATATTTATTAACATTATGTTTTTTATTTTGTTTTAATACTTTTTATTTATTTTATTATTATTTTTATTTATTTTTATTATTATTTTTATTATTTTTATTATTATTTTATTATTTTTATTATTTTATTTTTATTTATTTTTATTATTAAACTTAGTGTTATTTACTTCATGCCTATTGTTATTATTATTTAGAACACACATACACACACACACACACACACACACACACAGTCACACACAGATTCACTTATACTCTCACACAGATTTACTTACACACGCAGATTTACCTACACTCACACACCCAGATTTACTTACACACACAGATTTACTTGCACACACACACACACACACACACACACCTCACTTACACATATAACGTATAATTTATTAAAACATTTTATGTTTTAATTAAACACGTACATTTATATTACTCATTCAAATATAACTAAAATTATTTCAAAGTTTCTTAAAACTTCTATAACAAATCAATCATTATCTTTGAACAAAGAATTTATTATTAACTGTTAATACTTTTTGTTTATAAATTTTATAACTATCAAGTTTTAAAATAACTTTTACTAAAATTTTATGAAATTTTATTAAAAACATATATTTTACGTACCTTAAAACAATAAATCAGTAAATCAGTAAGGTCAGCCCCTAGCACCCCTCTACACCAAGCTATTATTCGTTCGATGTTAACTAAAAAGCCACGTTTTGTTCTATTGACTTACTGCTTTACATCATCTTTAGCCATGTAATAAGTATAAAAAGAACAAAATAAGTTCTTCTCTGCTAACATAACATGTATTTTATTAAAATCTTTCTAAGTTCTTATTTAAAAATAACAATTATTCACTTACATTTATATTATTCACTCGATGTTAACTAAAAAATTTTCAAAGTTTTTTAAAAAATCCGGATATTCTCTTTATTATTATTATTATTATCTATGTACATTGACAATCCATCACGAGAAAACACAACAACCCGCACTCCTTACAGATACGAAACTAAATTTAGGATAATCCTTTTTGTATCCCGGGGCGATTTAAGCCTAATTCCAGGTCAAAATATATTTCAAACTGACCTTTTTCTGTAAAATGTGGTGCAATAACTACGTTAGGCCTAAATTTAGGCCTAAATTTAGGATAAGCCTTTGTGTAGACGGGCTAATTTAATCCTAATACAAGGTCAAAAGGTAATTCCCGTATAGACAAGAATCATTGTTATTATTATTTTTATAAATATATTTCAAACTGAAACATGCTGGATCGGTAAGATCCTTTAAGCAGGTAAAAAGTAATGTTTTCCTTACTTGTGATTGGTCGGGGTAATCCTTATCTCTATATGACCTCGTATGTGATTGGTCGAGAATTATTTTATCGTCTTTTGAAAATTAACTTTGTTCTTTAAACTTGTATTTGAGCAGGTGTGTGTTTTATTATCTTTTAGACCCAAACTCATTTTAAAATCATAGTCATTTTAGCTGTTAAGCGGTGCACAAGTTATCTGATTTGTATTAAAAGTGTTTTATTTTTACTAAGTGTATATCATATTTATAATAAATACTTACATTGAGGAATAATTATTAATTTCACTAGAATAGATAATAATTAATTCACTAGTTCATAAGCTAACCACCAGGGCTCAGCATGAGCCCCACCCGCTGGTGCGTCCCGCCGCGTCCCCGCCCGCCGCGTCCCCGCCCGCCGCGTACCCGCCCGCCGCGTGCGCCCGCAGGCGCAATATTTCCGCGCGCACCCGCCCGCCGGGTGTGCCCGGGCAATATTCCCGGCGCGACTATTTAGAACACGGCGCTACACATGGCCACACACAGCACACATACACACACACACACACACACACACACACACACACACACACACGCACACTCACTTACACATATAACGTATAATTTATTAAAACATTTTATTTTTATTTTATTATTATACTTAGTGTTATTTTACTTCATACGTCTATTGTTATTATTATTTAGAACACACATACACAAACACACATATTAATAATAATGGTCATATCTTCCATACGCAACACCTTCACTTTTTCTACACATATACGTATAATTTATTAAAACATTTTATTTTTATTTTATTATTATACTTAGTGCTATTTACTTCATGCCTATTGTTATTATTATTTAGAACACACATGCACGCACACACACACACACACACACACACACACACACACACACACACACACACTTACACACACACACACATACACACTTACACATACGCACCCACCCACTCGATATTTTGATCCCTCAACTTTGATGCCACAGCTTTTGATGCCTCAACTTTGATGTCTCAGTTTTGATGCCTCAACTTTGATGCCTCAGCTTTTGATGCCTCAACTTTGATACCTCAGCTTTTGATGCCTCAGCTTTGATGCCTCAACTTTAATAACTTAGCTTTGGTACCTCAGCTTTAGTGGCTCATCTTTGATGACTCATCTTTGATGGCTTCATCTTTGATACCACCTATATTGATGATTCAGCTTATAAGCAGTTACACTTACCATAGACACTTACACTTACACTTATACACACATACACTATATCTCTTATTCACACATACGCACATACACATAGACACTTATGTTCACCCATAGACACTTACACTCACCCGCACACACACAAAAATATATATATATATATATATATATATATATATATATATATATATATATATATATATATATATATATATATATATATATATTTCATTTCGCTGTGAATATTACATGTCACCCAGGCGCACGCGGTTAAGGGAACGTGGAAATGCCAGGCCCGGTGGGCGCACGCGGCGGGCGGGTACGCGGCGGGCGGGGACGCGGCGGGCGGGGACGCGGCGGGACGCACCAGCGGGTGGGGCTCATGCTGAGCCCTGGTGGTTAGCTTATGAACTAGTGAATTAATTATTATCTATTCTAGTGAAATTAATAATTATTCCTCAATGTAATTATTATAAATATGATATACACTTAGTAAAATAAAACACTTTTAAAACAAATCAGATAACTCTTGTGCACCGCTTAACAGCTAAAATGACCATGATTTTAAAATGAGTTTGGGTCTAAAAGATAATAAAACACACACCTGCTCAAATACAAGTTTAAAGAACAAAGTTAATTTTCAAAAGACGATAAAATAATTCTCGACCAATCACATACGAGGTCATATAGAGATAAGGATTACCCCGACCAATCACAAGTAAGGAAAACATTACTTTTTACCTGCTTAAAGGATCTTACCGATCCAGCATGTTTCAGTTTGAAATATATTTATAAAAATAATAATAACAATGATTCTTGTTTATACTGGAATTACCTTTTGACCTGGTATTAGGATTAAATTAGCCCGTCTACAAAAAGGCTTATCCTAAATTTAGGCCTAAATTTAGGCCTAACGTAGTTATTGCACCACATTTTACAGAAAAAGGTCAGTTTGAAATATATTTTGACCTGGAATTAGGCTTAAATCGCCCCGGGATACAAAAAGGATTATCCTACAACACATTTTACAGAGAGAGGTCAGTTTCGTATCTGTAAGGAGTGCGGGTTGTTGTGTTTTCTCGTGATGGATTGTCAATGTACATAGATAATAATAATAATAATGAAGAAAACCTGAATTATTTAAAAAACTTTGAAATATTTTTAGTTAACATCGAGTGAATAATATAAATGTAGGTGAATAATTGTTATTTTTAAATAAGAACTTAGAAAGATTTTAATAAAATACATGTTATGTTAGCAGAGAAGAACTTATTTTGTTCTTTTTATACTTATTACATGGCTAAAGATGATGTAAAGCAGTAAGTCAATAGAACAAAACGTGGCATAGCTTGGTGTAGAGGGGTGCTAGGGGCTGACCTTACTGATTTACTGATTTATTGTTTTAAGGTACGTAAAATATATGTTTTTAATAAAATTTCATAAAA
>JABUQX010012350.1:47500-52500 GCA_015478945.1 Trachelipus rathkii
ATTTTGGATAAACATAACATAAAATCAAGTTCTTTATACAAACATCAAACAATATATGTTGACGTAACAAAGTTTTCACATTAATAAAGCTTACTTAGTATCATCTGAACTATGAATATAACTCCCCAAAGACAAACTTAGCACATCTTAAACAGGAATAAACTGTTAACGTTAACAAAGTTCCACACTTAACACCAGTAAAGTAACTAATATAGCATACAAAGACGTAACCTACTTACACTTTTCTAACATATCGCTGTTATTTTACATTAAGACTGTAATATTTAACAAAAATTTACCATAACCGTGTGTAATTATCATACAGACCAATGAGTATACTCTAACGTAACAAAGTTTTCACATTAATAAAGCTAACATAGCATCAACTGAACTAAGAAAATAATGTACAACAACAAACCTAACACATCTTAAACAGGAATAAGCAGTCAACATTAACAAAGTACCGCACTTAACACCAGTAAAGTAACTAACATAGCATGCAAATACGTAACTTATTCACACTTTGTCAAGCATGTCTCTAACATAACAATGTTAATTTTACATTAACATGGTAATATGTAACAAAAATTTACTATAACCTTGTGTAACTATCATATAGACCGACGAAAGTATGCAGTCGTCACAAAAGTTTTCATATTAATAAAGTCAACATAACATTACCTGAACTAAGAATATAATGTACAAAGGCAAACCAGACACATCTTAAGCAAGAATAAACTGCTAACATTAACAAAGATCCACACTTAACACCAGTAAAGTAACTAACAAGACTCACAAAAACATAATCCATTCATACTTTATCAACCATATATCCAACATGACAATGTTAATTTTACATTAACATAGTAATATTTAACAAAAAATTTAGCATAACCTTACCTAACTAGCATAATACCTAATGGGTAAAGACAAACAAAGTAAAGTTTTTACTCTCTGTAAAGCTAAACTATGAACATAACATACTTAACACACAGCGGCTACACGAATAAACAGCCAGCCCCAACATCTTAAACAACAAAGCGTACATAAGGGGGCCAGTAAAACATGTTTTCAAGTGTATAACATATAATTTCCAATAAAAAGAACATTAAATAAATAAATACATTCATACATATAAGTTTTTTATTTTAAATATATTAATACATCTAATCAGGGGGACATAGGATTCTGTATAAATTGAGCAAGTTCTATATGTTTCTCCAGAGATTCAACACCATCCGAAAGGATGTAAGCATAAATACAACTTGCTGCACTAAACCATTTTTCTGCATATTTCGGTTCAACAGCACTCACTCGCTCCAGCCAGAGAGAAGTAAACGTATCCTGGCTGATAGTTATTAAGGCATTTCTGTATACTGCGTTATACGGGAATCCACATGTTTCGGTGTAAATATCGTAGATTACACCATGAGCTATATGAATTAAGTCCTCGAGTATGGCAACAACTTTAAGATGAGACTTTAAGTCGTTTTTCATGTTAAACAAAGCTGTTATATTTGCAGATGTCTGAACAGTGAAACCTATACACGTACGCTTGAATGTGACAGCATCATTGGGTTTCCAATAGTTGCGTACATCAATACTTTTAACATTATCAGATGCAGTGAAAGCAACATCTATTCTATTATAGCCGCTCAAGCTGTCACCTCTGATTTCATCAAGAGACGATGTCACAGATGACACATACTCAGCCTTTATCCAAGCTTCGAGGCTTTCGATAATATTGAAGAATTCTTCAACTGATATGATTAAAGGTATATTACTTGCACCTCCAATTGGAACACAGGTAATATATTGCTCTCCATTCGTTTTACGAAAAAATGTAAATGACACATCGTTGGGTATTACAAAGATCCTCGTAAAGAGGACGTCCGTAGGAGCAGAACGAGAGGTCATCATATCAACACAGCGAAAAATGTCTTACTGACGAAATTCGTATGTATAAACAGATCTAAAAGGTAATGAGATTCTTTCTTTCGACCAATCAGATGAAAGTAAACAAGAATACGACGTACGAATGAACCATATCAGTTCAAAAGGGGTATATATTCTCGTTAGACAACAACAACAACAGCAACAACAACAACAACAACAACAACAACAACAACAACAACAACAACAGCAACAATAACATAGTACAAGAATAAGTTCTTTATATACCAACCAACGAATATATGCTAACGTAACATTGTTTTCACATTAATAAAGCTAACATAGCATTACCAGAACTAAGAATATATTGTACAATAACAAAATCTAACACACCTTACGCTAGAATAAACAACTAACATTAACAAAGTTCCATACTTAACAGCGGTAAAGTACCTAACACAGCATACAAAACGTAACCTATTCACTCTTTTTCAAGCATATCTCTAACATATCAATGTTAATTTCACATTAACAACTGATTTACGTAGCATTTAGAGTATCATACAAAACATTAAGCAATAGTAAAACCTGAAATATTTTTAGGCTTATCTCTTTTTAGACTACACCCCCCTTTCAGAAAATTTCAACATGAAACATGAAAATGATTTTATGCTTTATCCATTTGCATAAAGTGATGCAATACTTATTATATTTATTAAACAAACTGGTAGGTCGGGCAACGGTGCATCATACAGAGGTGATTTGGCAGCACTGTATAGATTAGAGAGCTGAGTTATATATAAATCAGTGAGCTACTCGATGGGGTATTCTTAATCAAGAGCTCTTATGATCAACATTTTAAGACACATTTCGTTAGATCCTGTTGTATCATCGATATGGTTGTTAATGAAGTCATTGGTCTTCGATGATGATCTTGAAGCATCATTCGATATGGTTGTTAATGAAGTCATTGATTCTATATTACAAGACTTAGACTATGATAGGATTCGTATGAGGGTTGGAATCAATTTCACTTTGGGCGATGATCAGTCACCTGACCGGAAATACTATGTAAACATCAGTTACAGGGATATATTAGACAATATAGAGGCTAATATATCCCTGTAACTGATGTTTACATTAGTAAAGTTCATCTAGAGAAAGGTGCTGTAGGCTGTGCTTTCAAAGCTGTTGTTCTGTTTAGGAAAATAACTCATGATATCATAACAGCAACTAAGAATATAATGTACAAAGGCAAACCTAACATACCTCGCGTATGAATAATCAGCTAACATCCTGAAAATCCCCTACTTATCAAAGGTAAAGTAGCTAATAGGTCATACAATACTCGATATGCTCCCACTTTTCTCGCATATCAGCAACAGGTAAAGTCGTATCATCTAACAAAATCCCTTAACAAAGTGACCAATCTATCAAAGATACCAACATCTTGAACTATGAATTAACACTATCTTCAACAAAGTGTCACTCGTTTTGAGTATAACATCAATTGAAGTATGAATAAACATAGACATTAGCAAAATTCTAGGGCAAACCTAACATTACTCAACAAAAACTTAACCCAGGCTCACGTTTCTAACATATCATCGTCAGTTAACACAGTAATATCTTACAAAAACTCATCATTTCTCTAACAAATCAGTGTTATTTTCGCATTGTCATAGTAATATTTAACATAACGTACCTAACTTACGAATAAACAGTTTTCATTAACCAAGAGTATCTAAACCAACACATTACCTTCCGAGAGAAAACCCAGGGGGATGCGCCCCTTGAAAGGGTGTGAATCCTGCGAGGGGGGATCACCCCGAAGGGGTGTAAGCGGGCTTTACCCCTCCGAAGGAGGGGTAAGGCCTCAGCCCTTCGGGCTGAGGCCCAAAGCCCGCTTATCAGTTGTTAATGTGAAATTAACATTGATATGTTAGAGATATGCTTGAAAAAGAGTGAATAGGTTACGTTTTGTATGCTGTGTTAGGTACTTTACCGCTGTTAAGTATGGAACTTTGTTAATGTTAGTTGTTTATTCTAGCGTAAGGTGTGTTAGATTTTGTTATTGTACAATATATTCTTAGTTCTGGTAATGCTATGTTAGCTTTATTAATGTGAAAACAATGTTACGTTAGCATATATTCGTTGGTTGGTATATAAAGAACTTATTCTTGTACTATGTTATTGTTGCTGTTGTTGTTGTTGTTGTTGTTGTTGTTGTTGTTGTTGTTGTTGTTGTTGTTGTTGCTGTTGTTGTTGTTGTCTAGCGAGAATATATACCCTTTTGAACTGATATGGTTCATTCGTACGTCGTATTCTTGTTTACTTTCATCTGATTGGTCGAAAGAAAGAATCTCATTACCTTTTAGATCTGTTTATACATACGAATTTCGTCAGTAAGACATTTTTCGCTGTGCTGATATGATGACCTCTCGTTCTGCTCCTACGGACGTCCTCTTTACGAGGATCTTTGTAATACCCAACGATGTGTCATTTACATTTTTTCGTAAAACGAATGGAGAGCAATATATTACCTGTGTTCCAATTGGAGGTGCAAGTAATATACCTTTAATCATATCAGTTGAAGAATTCCTCAAGATTATCGACAGCCTCGAAGCTTGGATAAAGGCTGAGTATGTGTCATCTGTGACATCGTCTCTTGATGAAATCAGAGGTGACAGCTTGAGCGGCTATAATAGAATAGATGTTGCTTTCACTGCATCTGATAATGTTAAAAGTATTGATGTACGCAACTATTGGAAACCCAATGATGCTGTCACATTCAAGCGTACGTGTATAGGTTTCACTGTTCAGACATCTGCAAATATAACAGCTTTGTTTAACATGAAAAACGACTTAAAGTCTCATCTTAAAGTTGTTGCCATACTCGAGGACTTAATTCATATAGCTCATGGTGTAATCTACGATATTTACACCGAAACATGTGGATTCCCGTATAACGCAGTATACAGAAATGCCTTAATAACTATCAGCCAGGATACGTTTACTTCTCTCTGGCGTGAGCGAGTGAGTGCTGTTGAACCGAAATATGCAGAAAAATGGTTTAGTGCAGCGAGTTGTATTTATGCTTACATCCT
>JABUQX010012350.1:72500-75000 GCA_015478945.1 Trachelipus rathkii
TTTAACGATATATATATATATATATATATATATATATAATATATATATATATATATATATTATATATATTTATATCATATATATTATATATATATATATATAATATATATATATATATATATATATATATAATTTTCTTTATTTTTTTTTCTTCTTTTTTTTAATGTTGATGATATTATTAATTCTAGATTTTGTGCCTCGTCGGATTTCTTAATTTTTTATAACTGTTTAAAGGTTCAAAAAGTGCATTGAAATTAATCACTCACCACCGCCTCAGTTTAAAGTTTTATAGGTTTCAATTTTTCAAAGTCATGGATATTAGGAGATTTCCTTGGTACGTACGTTTTACCTTAAATATTATATTAAAATTTTGTGTATTTACTCCTGAAAAGTAGGGATTTTGTAACACATGATCTTACTCGTCCATATGAGGTTAGTTTCATTTTTAAAAAACTATTTTTCATTACAACACAGAAATTAGTGGTTTTCAACATAGTTTGCTATACTTTCAATTTTTTCTGTTAACATCTTTGAATGTTAGTAAAATTATTAGCCTATGACCATATGTGGCAGAGATTTACAGTAGTAGAACCATATATATATATATATATATATATATATATATATATATATATTATATATATATATATATATATATATATATATATATATATATATATATATATATTATTTTTTAGTAAATTTTAAAAGAAAGACATAAAAATGGAAATGGTAGCGGTGAAAATGAAGAACTACCAATAAGTCAACAAAGACTACACAAGAGGCAATCCCTCCTACTTCGCATATTTCGCATGATGAAGAACCCACACCCAGGCCCAGCACCTCGACGAGTCAAGATATGGGTCCAGATTTCGGAGCTAGCATTTCAGTAGATGACAGTCACGAAAATGACATTGGTAGATACGTTGGACATTCATCTATGATTTCGACTGAGAAAAAGAAACAGTTACTGAAAGAGTGTTGGATTCCACCTAAGACCTATAATTTTTTGGAAGATGCTACCCACTTAAAGAGGAAATTCAATTATGAATGGTTGGAGACATATTCACCTTGGCTGACATACTCCAGGCGCCTAAAGGGAGCATTTTGCAAGTTTTGTATTTTATTTCCACCAAATTTGGTCAGAGGGGTCCTAGGCTCTTTAATAATAAGACCTTTCACTAAATATAAAGTTGTTCATGTGGTTTGTAAGGAACATACAAACACAGAGTGGCATAAAACTGCTGTTGAAGCTGCAAGATTGTTCCTACAGGATGTGCCGGTAGACATCCAAATTAAAATTTAATTGCGATAATTTTTTTTTTTTATTCTTGTCCGATCAACATCAAATTTTTAGTACTTGTATAGTCGGGCGAGATGCATCTTTTTTACTTTGATAATTTTTTTGTATACTCAAAAGAAAATTTTTTAAAAATTTGTCAAAAAAATTTTGTTTGAAAGGCTTGTTCAAGAACAAATCCAACCTTTAATTGATATACAAAAAATTATTCTAAGTAAAACATCGTGCATCTCCCCCGACTACATAATGCTCTGAATTTCATCCACTTCGCCCGAACAAGAAAAAAAAAATCGCAGTTTTCATTTCAAAATCACAAAAAAAAGTGGGTTTGGAAATTGGACAAAGCTGAGCACAAAACTCAAAAAAATTCGAAAATGTACTTCTGTACTATGTTAGATGGACAAAATCTATGCATATTTCAAGTTTGAAGTCATTTCAAAAAAAATTCTGGAAGTTGATACGACAAATGTCAAAAACATGGGTTTTGAAAAATTGAAAATTCTGTGAAAGAATGACTACAGACTCAGAAAAACACCCAGAAAACAACGTTTTAGAGGGCAAAAAGGGCTACAGTTTGGTGTTTATATAGTCAAAATCGGCTGATAATTCCGAATTTTATGTCCATATTTAGGGGGGAGGGAAATTTGGGCTCAGCCCGAGCAAAATATTGGATCTTGCCCTAAAGAAGAAGCGTTCTTTTAAAATCATAAAAGAAACTTTAAGAAAATATTATCCTCATAATTTCATTGTTGGACATTATTCTTGGTACGCGCGATTTTCCGCTTCGGTTAAGCTCATGAATGAAGGAAGTGTGTGGTGCAAGATTTTGTGTCGTACAATAGATGGCCGGAGGATCAGTTCATTGAAAAACCATTTGAAAAGGGGAAGAAAAATGCCACATACAATCAGTTCAGATTCAGAATGAGATAATTTCTCTATGTGGTACTACTATAAAGGAAAGCATCGTTAATAAGGTTAAAGGAAGCTGTTCGCGTAAGCTTACTAAGCAGATGAAGCCGCTGATAATTTCTGGAAAGAAACAATTAATCCATAGGGTTGAAGCTATTTCGACAAAAATCCGGAATTGAAGTCAAAGAAGGAAATTTATTGGCTTTGTAAGAACTGAAAAGCGCGTGACGCAAAAACCATGGCGAAAAGAATTGCCGATTTTGTCACGACCGGAAGACTGGGGGATCCGAG
>JABUQX010012351.1:5000-12500 GCA_015478945.1 Trachelipus rathkii
AATCATGCTTCAGTAGCTCTCCTAGAGTTTTCATCCTCTTCAATCTCTTTCCAAATCTTCTCTTGTTCTTCTCATTTATCCTTCCCAGCTGTTTCAATGCGGTTCAACTCCAACGACAGTCAGATCATATATATATATGTATATATATATATATATATATAACTCAATAACATATATATATATATATATATATATATATATATATAATATATATAACTTCACTGCTATCTCCTGTATATACTGCTGCTACTCTTTGCTATATATAACAATATATATATATATATATATATTGACAGGCAACCTTAAATTTAAACTTTCCTCCCATAAATAGCTTGACATAAGGAACATTTTTTTGCTGTGGCTTCGGAAGATATTTACACATGAAAATATACACACATTCATACATAAAAAGTATCAACGTTTGCGTACATGAGATCATGAATTACTAAATTTTTAGATCTATAGTTAAGTTTAATACTAACGAATCAATACAAAGCAATAATACCTAAAAAGAGCTATAATAATAATAATAATAATAATAATAATAATAATAATAATAATAATAATAATAATAAAAATAATAATAATAATAATAATAAACAGATAAAAACCCAACTGGTGAGATATGTATTCATTTTTTTAACATCAGTTGATGCAAACTATCATGCAATGTTTTATCAGCTGGTCGCTCACCTACATCGTCCTTTTTTCTGTGTGTGTATGTGTGTGTGAGGGTGGGTGTGCGCGCGTGTAACTGTTTTAAAATAGGTGTTCTTAACTATGGGTCGCCGATGCTTCTTTTAAATAATAATAAAAACAAAATTCAATTTTTTTATTTTTTATTTTTTAAATTTAAAGCCTTCTTCTTGATTTCACGAAATTGTCTTGATTAAAAAGTATTTTTTTTACACCATGTAATAATGAATTACTACATTTTATTACATTAGCATTTTTAATTTCAAAACTGACCAGACCCATGGGTCGCGAAGTTGATATTAATGATTTTGGGTTGTGAACCACAATAGGCTAAGAACCTCCGTTTTACAAGCTTAATATATTTTATTAATATAATTGTATTAACATATCTTATTAATATATTTTAAAAATTTAAATTGCCTTATAGTCAGCGCCTATTAAATCGATAATTAATATTAAAATAATAAAATTTATATTTGGCATTGAAAGCATATATATATATATATATATATATATATATATATATATATATTATATATATATATATATATATATATATATATATATATATATATATATATATATTTACTATTTAATTTTTATAATTATAAGATAACATATATTTGTATAATATGATATATATATATATATATATATATATTTATATTCGTAATCTTTTAACAATGCCTAACAACCCCACCTCCCAAAAAAAATATTCCAATGTATGCAATCAGCGAAATGAGCATAATAATGACTGTAATAGAAAGAAAGTTATATTATAATTCAAGCAGAATGAACTATTATCATATGGTTCTTTAAATTGCATTTCTGATTGAACTTTTTCAAGCAAACTTGACACTGAAATGGTTTCTCCCCGGTATGAATCCTCATGTGTCTCTCCAAGAGAGATTTCTCTGGAAAAGTTTTCGAACAAACAGAACATCCGTATGGCATTTCTCCTGTATGATGGTATTTGATGTGAGACTTAACGTTAGTCGAAGACGTTGCATTTACGTATGAACAATATGGACACTTATAAATTGGCCTTCCAGATGAATCTGTTGCTTTGTATGCTCCAGAAACTGCCCAAGATTTTTGACTTCTTTCTTCGGAAGCTGTCCACGATTTTTGAGCTCTTTCTTCAGATGACATTGTATTCCCGAATGCCTGAGGAATATATAATTGATGCAACGTAAGAAATCGCTAATCTTAATTGTATTATCAATTTAATAATCGTTTATATATATATATATATATATATATATATATATATAATATATATATATATATATATATATATATATATATATATATATATATATATATATATATATATATATATATATATATATATATATATATATATATAATGCAACGATTAACTACCTGTAATCAGCTGATTAGTTAATACAGGCAGACTTAATTGATTTAGAAAAATTAAAAACTTTTTATAAGGCTAATAATAGTATAAAGATTACATTTATTTGGGAATTACTTCATTACCATAAAAATTATACAATCATTTAGTAACTTATAAAACTTTTTAAATTAAAATATTTTTTTTATAATTTTTTTTATTGAAATTCCCGCAACAAATACAACATTTGAATGTGCAGGAGTTTTACTATAATGGAAATAATTTTTTCTTACTCATAAAATCAGGTGGTTATTATTCTGGAAAAGCAACAGAGTTCCTTTTCAACAATGGTCTATGATGAAAATCGTTATCATTGTCTTTTTCAAAGTAATCTGTTTATATAATATATTTATTGCATCACAAAAAAAAGAAAGATGCATCACTTATAAAAATATTTTTTTCTTTTTTGGTTCTGGTTCTCTACCTTTTAAATAAATCAGAATGTGGTTTTGAGTCTGGCATGTAAGAAACTATTGTTTTAAGTTTCGTTAGTTATGACAAAACAGCGAGGGTATTAACGAACCTTTGACAGTTACCTGGTCAAAAATTATTATTATGATTTTTTTCAATTACAGACGCAGCACCCATTTTGCAGTTGAGCAAGTAGAATATATGTTTTTGGTCTAAATGTGACAAATTTGATGTATCTGATATTTCCGATGACATTAATTGTTATCAATCTTTAAAACTAAACTATGACTGCTTCCGTCAATCATTTTCTAGTGTCGTAGCAGCTCTTGATTGGCAATTATAAAGGTTTGTTACTACAAATGTGTAGATAAAAGGCAAGACTCACCACACGGCACCTCTTCCAACATCTAGACAATGCTCAAAATCATGATGTCCAAAGCATTTTCTCTTTTCTATGAGAAATTTAATAACAGAACAATGTTCACTATTCTCCATTTACACAAGCCGCAGGAAAAGTCTTATTCAAACATCTGCGATATATAAACTGCTGTGCAGAATAAAATTAAACATTTTAGGTCTTCCTTGGAAACGTTTGCTATCAATATTTAATAATTTACATTAACTTTCGAAATGCGATAGTTCTTCTGCTCATATATAATATATATATATATATATATATATATATATATATAAATTTATATATATATTATATATATATATATTATATATATAATATATATATATATATATATCTATATATAACATTTATTGAGTACTTGTATTATTATATTATTAAAAGGCATTGAAATAAACCTAGATTTATAACATGGTAAATACATTATTCAGCTTTTTCAGTTATAATTTTTGAAAAATAAGAACTTGATTACCCCAATTTTCCTCTCAGTTGCCACCAGAAATGCACCTTACATCGCGCTGTAAAATTTTATTGCAAACTGCGAATTTTGCAAGCATCAGATAAAAAAAAAGATTCTATCTACATCATATGATTTGCTGGATTAATGCAATGTTATACTGTGTATATTTCAATAAATGATGGCCTCCTTTATGGAAAATTGTTATCTCACATCTACTTGAAATATGTGTAACATTTCCAGCATCAAATATTCATTGAGATTGAAAATTCACTCCGAAGAATAACTTAAATCAAAATCGATAAACAGACGGCAATAAAATAACCTGGATATGCTTATGTTCATCAGGTTCCGTCAAGATAGTGGAAAAGAAATAAACGTTGAATGAATATATAATTGTTATTGTTAACAGCCAAATAGTAAACAACAAATAGAATGAGAGTTCCGCTTATAGTGCAGAAGAAAGTATGGCAAGTTATAAAATACTTTGGTAGTTAGTTGGAAGGCTCCAGGACCTGCTAAAGTTCATAATGTGTGCCTAAAGAAAATTACAACACTTGTGAAATGTTTGAACAGATTAATGGCTAAAGACTGGAGATACAATCTTGATCCTAAAATCAATGGAAACCAAAAATCCATCTAAATATACTAAAAATAGACCGATATTCGTGCCTTACTACTGTATGCAAAATATTAACAGGAACAATTTCAAACAATATATGAACATGCAAAGATCAACAACATAATAAATAAAGAACAAAAAGGTTATGCTAGAAATGTATATGGTGCTAAAAATCAATTAATTATTAATTAGCAAAATGGCAATGGAAAACAGTAGGCAAAAAAAAAAACATCTCAGTATGTGTTGAATTGATTATCAGAAGGCTAATGACCGTGTTCCCACCATAGTTAGATAAAGAGAGTCCTAAAAATATATAAAATAAGCGATACCATTGTAAATTTTGTGAACAAGAGGAATGGAACAGTGGAAAGTTAACTTGAAGCTAAATCATGAGAAATATGTATAGAAATAAAAATTAGAATAAAGAGAGGTATTTTCCAAGGGGATTCTCTGTCACCACTATTATTTGTACTCGCCATTAACCTTCAAGTAATCTTATAAATAACATTGAAAATGGTTACAGGATTAATTCAAGAAGAAAGAAACCAAAAACAAGCTCTCATCTATTCTAAATGGATGATCTAAAGTTGTATTCATCAAATAGGGAGGAAACTACCAGACATATAGAAATCGTAAAAACATTCTCGGATGGTATAAATATGGAATCTGGATTCGATAAGTGTTCCTTTTCTTTCATTTAAGAAAGGAAGACGAGTAGAGAGTGAGAAAATCACGCTGGATCAAACTACCATCACCCAGCTACAACTAGAAAATACATACAAATTATCCAGGCATAGAAGAATCGGCAAAATCGAACATAAAAAAATGAAAAAGAGATCGAAGAAAGAATTCTTAAAAAAAAAAATTTGAGGCCATATAAACGTTTGCGGTACCAGTCATCTGAGTTGTGGGATCATAGATTGGTATCAGGAAGTTTGAATCAACTTGACATTTCGGCTAGAAAAATACAAAATACGCATAAGATGATGTACAAGAGACAAATACTATCTCAATTGTAACAAAACGAAAAGAAGGGGGAATGGGAATGGTGGAGCTGGATCATGTATGCAAGAAAGAAATCATAAAAATAGGCGAATACTTGGAGAGTTTAACAAATAAATTTATACGGTGAATGTGTCTGCATGAAAAAAGCAAACCAGACTCGATTTCCATTATAAAAAAGAAAAGAGACTACATGCGGACACACAATGTAACAACAGATCAGGTCCAGGGATGGGAGGAAAATAAATAACGAAAATTAGAATGAAATATCTTAAAGACATATGGGGAGAATATAAAACAAAAACATATAAATAAACCAATGGGAGAGTCAAGCAATAGCAAAGCAATATAAAGAGTTATTGGGGGAAGTATATATTGATGGCGATAAATCGGTAGAAATATTTAGTAACGGCTCACTTAAAGCAGAAGAGGAAAGACTGGTAATAGCAGCGCAAGATCGTACACTTCGAACAAGATGGCACAGGAAACGCATTGAAAGCGAAAAACATCAGTGCCAGATGTAGAATATGTGAGGAGGACACCGAATATGTTTCTCACATCAAAGCGGGGTGTCAAATATTACTAAATCGCCATCTGTATACAGAAAGACACAACATCATTTGCATTTCAAATTGTGCCAGAAATATAGCATCAGATTGGAAGTGACAAGTTATTGGAAACATGATCCCTCTAAAATGGAAGAAAATGAAGAAGTGCTGTTATTGTATGATTGTACTACACCAACTGACATAGCAATCTCTCATAACAGACCTAACATTGTAGTAAATTAAAAGAGGGAGCAGAAATGCTATATAATAGAGGTGGGAGTTCCATTGGACAACAATTTGGTGGTTTATGAACAAGAAAAAGAATTAAATTATTAAAGATTAAAACAGGAAATAGGAAGAATGTGGGAAATCAATGACATCATAGTGATCCCGATAGTAGTAGGATCGGTGGTGGTAGAAGAAAAAAAAAAAAAAAAGTCTTCTGGAACATCTAAAGAGGCTCCCAGTGTCGTTTACCTTAGAATTTAAAGTAAAATGGTTGTTAAAAAGAACATTGCTCTCCTAAGGCTTGTGTCAGGATGTAGGTAAAATAAAGAACGGGATGACCTTATGGTAAAAGTTTGACCACTGTCATCTTCATAACAGGGGGGGAAAAAAAGGGAGAAATTAAAAAAAAAATGCACAGGATTGATTAGAAAAATAATAATCTGTCACTTCCCGGAATTTACGGGATTTACAGACTTGAGTAACCTTAATATATATATATATATATATATATATATAATATATAATATATATATATATGATATATATTATATATATATATATATATATGATTATATATAATATATATACATATATATATATATATATATATAATATATATATATATATATATATATATATATTATATATATATATATATATATATATATATAAATATATTATAATTATATATATATTATAATATATATAATATATATATATATATATATATTATATATATATATAACTATATAATATATTATATATATATATAATTATATATATTTATATATAAATATATATATTATATATTATATATATATATTATATATAATATATATATTATAATATATATATATAGTATATATATATATATATATATATATTATATAATATATATATAATATATATATATTATATATAATATATTAATATATATGATAATTATATTATATATATATATATATATATATATATATATATATATTATATATATATATATATATATATATTATATATATATATATATATATATATATATATATATATATAAATTATAATAGAAGCCTTTAAAGAGAAAGGAGCTTATAATTAATTTATTTGATTTTTACTTTATAATAAAAGTAATTTTATTTTTAGCAAGAGAATTTTTGTCAAATATAAAACATTTATATGTAAACGATATTTTTTTTTAAATTTTGACCTAATATACTTACAATTTATTTAAATAAAATGTTTATATAATAATAAATAATAAAGAAAAATAGTGAAATATTTTATTATACGCATTTTAAGAAAATGACCTATAAAACAATCATTAGACCAAAAACACTAATTAGCCTCAGAAGTGAAATATTTCCTGCAACCCAGTTACTATCGTTGTTTCCAGGCTTTAAATACATTTTTTTTTTAATTTGGCTAAGAGAAGACGACTTTTAAGCCTATTTATAACTTTACGAATAACGTAAATAAGGTTCTTTAAAATTTCGGAATGGTCATAACACTAAAGTACCCATTTACTAAAGCTCAAGATGATATAATAGGAAAACAATTTCAGAGAAGGACAAGTACAATTCTATGGCGAGCAATTAGCTACAAAATATATTTATACAAATATTTGCAAAACTTCTTAAAGTTTCTGGTGACAATGGGGCTTAAAACAGAGAAACGATGATGGCTCTTGGTCTCCGAGTCTGGTCTTTGGTT
>JABUQX010012351.1:22500-25000 GCA_015478945.1 Trachelipus rathkii
TTTTACCTTTTTATATTATGTTTAATTACGCTTAAACCAAATTTGTAAATTGGGTTTTCTGTAAGTGCTCGTACTTTTCGAGATATTTCATTTTTAAAACAATATTTAACAAAAAATGTGATTTAAAAAATTATTAAAATACTTCGAAATTCTTGAATCATGTCCGTTACCACTGAAATTTACATTGTACATATAGTATCATATATTAAAAAAAACAAAAAAAAAATTCAAACTGCCAAAGCTTTAAACAGAATCAAGTGTATATATTATATATTATTATACTATATATATATATATATATATATATATATATATATGATATATATTATATATATATATATATATATATATATATATATATATATATATATATATATATATATTATATATATAATATTATATATATATATATATATATTATATATATATATATATTATATATATATATATATATATATATAATATATATATATATATTATATAGTTATATTAGTATATATAATATATATATAGCCTATATACGGTATATATATGTATAGCCTATATAAAATAAAACAACAAATAAGTAAATAAAAAAATTAAAAAATATCAAGATAACTTTCCTAGTAAAATGATTCCACCAACAATGGATTCATAATTCTTAAAAATCTAATAAAACGTTACAATAATAATAATAACAATAATAATAATAATAATAATAATAATAATAATAATAATAATAATAATAATAATAAATAATTATTTTATAGAAAATGTATATTTTATTTGGGAAGATAAGCACAAATGCTTTTCAGACCAAGTGTAGCCGGCGACACTAGTCTGTGCAGATTTGCGCATATTTGTACAGTTTCACAGTTTTGTACTTTTACATGCATTCGACAGGGGTTACTTTATTTTCAACTAAACGTAAACACTGTGGCTACGTGCATAAACCATACAAATGTTGAGTGAACTATGTTTAAAAGATCTAAAAATACTTATAAAAATGTAAATTGATCGACTTTCTCCCATCTAGTTAGTTGAATTTCGAGCCAAGCTTTATGAACATTGTTAAGGAAACGTCTAGAATACATTTTAATTGATATGTAACAATTAAGAGACTCATTCGTTCGTATCTCCTCCACAATGACGATCATCTTTCATTGATTGTTATTATGGCAGTCATGCATATTAGTCATACACACACAAAACTTTTCCATTAATATTAAAAGTGACAAGCAGTATCAAAGATTGGTGACCAATGCGTTATTGTTATTCACTAATAATGTCACATTTTACGAGAAAAATGATAAAATGTGACTTCTTCACTAACAATATAACATTTTTTAAATTTCACTTAAAACTTACAAATAAAACCGAAATGGGAACTTATAAAATCAACAATAAATGATTAGGTGAATAACTAATTTACTCTTGTTGAGAAGTTGAATTTCTGCATCCCCTTTTATTTAGTAAGTGTGCTTTCAGGTTTCCTTTCAGTGCGAACATCATACCACACTTATGACACTGAAAAGGTTTTTCTCCCGTGTGTGTTCGCATATGAAGCTTCAAGTCAGTTTTTAATCCAAATCTCTTAGGGCAAAGTGGACATGGGTACGGCCTCTCTTTGGTATGTTTGAACATGATGTGGTTTTTAAGATGCGTTGTATTCCCTGTCTGGTAAATACAATAAGGGCACTTATGTGCCCGTCCAAAATTCTTAACTTCAAGAGGAGACTCATTCTGAGAGTTATGAGCAACTAGGCTTCCACTTCCCAATTCTTCGGCTACTTGGAATGACTCGCTGCCAACACCCAATTCGATTACCTGAAGAACGAGATTATTTGCGTCAGTGTTTTAGACAGTCGAATGTCTTATGATATGAATGATCACTTACGAATATAATATAGAAATCGGTGCACAAACACAAAAACAATTTAAGTGTCGAGTGAAGATAATGAAGATCACATTCACACACAAACACACACATTATATACATGGGTCTAGAAATGAATACCTACAATGATTTACCAACAAAAGCAATTCATTAAAATATATAATCTAACCGAACCTAACAGCCGGCATATATATATATATATATATATATATATATATTATATATATATATATATCTTATGTATGGTATAATTGATATAATATATAATATATATTATATATATATATATATATATATATATAATATATATATATAATATGTATGATATATATATCATATTATATATATATATATATATTATATATATATATATTATATATATATATGCTGGTGAATTGCTCATGTTGGTAAATTGTTCTCGGTATTTATGCCGGCTATATATATATATATATATACAGAGATGGGCATTACCGCGGTACATGTACCGGGTACATGTATCGGGCGATACTTTTGTACCGATACCGGTATCGCCAACACTTTTGAAAAAGTTACGAACTGTAACGGTATCGCCCAATCAAATTTTTGTGTACCGGTACCGAAAACATCGGTACTTTTATTCGGTAC
>JABUQX010012351.1:37500-44768 GCA_015478945.1 Trachelipus rathkii
CCTATGCAGAGGTGGTAGCTAGGATGGTGAGTAGTAGTTCCGAAGGAGCACAGAACACTCAATTTTCTACAAACTTGTTAGAAAGAACATATGATCTTTCTAAGAAAGATCGCGAGAAAAAAAATATCAAGAATATTATGATTAGAAGGTTAAATTTGTGCTTTCAAAGAAGATATTATAGTTGGGTGGATATATTATGTCAAGTAGATAAATAAAGAAGCTGAGTTATTGAAGCACTAAAAACAACCATGTTTTCTTTAACATTACTATAGGTACGAGAAAAATCAGAGGTCTGCTGTTTCAAGGCTACCCTAATAGCATCCTTTATTTGCTGTTAAATAAGTAGTCTTTCAAACTGGTAGTAATGATAAGTGGTGGAGTTATCAACCTAAGAGTGGAGACGAGACACAGTAACAGATAGATCATTGATGCAAAATAGAAAAAAAAAAAATTGGGGATGGAACAAAATTATGAGGAACACCACTATGGATAGATTTAAAAGATCAATGGTGACTATCTACAATAGCAGCCATAGAAAGACTGGAAAGGATGTTGAGAGAAGGTTACAAAGAGTAGGATAAATACCGAAAGTGGAAAGTTTAGAAATTAAAGCTTTGTGCCAGACTTTATCGAAATCCTTCAATGTCATTTATCGAAATCCTTCAATGTCATTTATCGAAATCCTTCAATGTCATTTATCGAAATCCTTCAATGTCATTTATCGAAATCCTTCAATGTCATTTATCGAAATCCTTCAATGTCATTTATCGAAATCCTTCAATGTCATTTATCGAAATCCTTCAATGTCATTTATCGAAATCCTTCAATGTCATTTATCGAAATCCTTCAATGTCATTTATCGAAATCCTTCAATGTCATTTATCGAAATCCTTCAATGTCATTTATCGAAATCCTTCAATGTCATTTATCGAAATCCTTCAATGTCATTTATCGAAATCCTTCAATGTCATTTATCGAAATCCTTCAATGTCATTTATCGAAATCCTTCAATGTCATTTATCGAAATCCTTCAATGTCATTTATCGAAATCCTTCAATGTCATTTATCGAAATCCTTCAATGTCATTTATCGAAATCCTTCAATGTCATTTATCGAAATCCTTCAATGTCATTTATCGAAATCCTTCAATGTCATTTATCGAAATCCTTCAATGTCATTTATCGAAATCCTTTAATGTCACTTATCGAAATCCTTCAATGTCATTTATCGAAATCCTTCAATGTCATTTATCGAAATCCTTCAATGTCATTTATCGAAATCCTTCAATGTCATTTATCGAAATCCTTCAATGTCATTTAGTGCTAAGCTAGAATGAGTTTAAAGAAAGATCTTAATGAGTTGAAAGGAGGCGGAAAGGAGGAATAGCTCTGGAACCGTCTAGATTAGAAATAAAAGGAAAAGTTTGAGCAAACAGTTCAGCTTTAGCAGAAGGTAAGACAGCAGTATTACCGACAGAAATACAAGAGGAGGGAAGAGAGGAAAGAAGCAAAAGCTGGAGTTGACGTTTTTAAAATTGCAAAAGTTATCAGAAAGCGTTTGGGGTTGGGAATCAGAAAGATTGCTGAATTTTATACGAAGAAACGTTTTTAGGGATTCGGTGAGCTGATTTTTTGCCATTTCGGGATGAAATGTATTACATCATGAGTTTCTGGATTTGAAGACCATGATAATTTCTGATAAATCAGATTTATCAGCTTAGTTCAAGAGAGTAGAGAATGGAATGTATGTCACTATATATATTATAATAGTATATATTATATTATATATATATATATATATAAATATGAGAATAATTCTAAATAGGTATTTGATATATAGTATATAATATATATATATATAGTTATATATTATATATATATATATATATATTATATATATAATATATATATATATATATATATATATATATATGAGTATATAAAATAGAGAATAATTCTAAATAGGTATTTGAAAAAAAGTTAAAAAATGTCTTTAGTTTAAAATTAAAATTTTTGTTTTGAGTGCTTAATAATATATATTTTTTGGCTTAAATCTTATAAAAATAGGATGTAAATACTAATTAAAAAAATAGTTTAATTTAAAGGTTAAAAACAACAAATAAACCAAAAAAAAAAAAAAAAAAAAAAAACATGGTTTTAATATTGTATTCTAAAATAAAACGCATTTGTTTTATTAATAGTTTTTAATAAACTGTATGTATATATATTATATATATATATATATATATATATATAATATATATATATATATATATATATTAAATAAAAATATATATTTAAAATAAATTTATTAATATATAAAAACAAAATCAATAAAGATTTTTTATATATATATATAGTATTTACTAATATATATATGTATTTAATATATATATGGGTAATATTATATACGTATTAAGTATACTACATATTCATAAAACTTCTTTAGAAGTAAGTTCGAATTTAAAATATTATTAAACTATAACGATATAAAATCAAAGTTTTCTTAAACGATTTGAATTTTGGAATAATATCATAGGTAATTCGTAGAGTGTAATGCTTCTTCTCTGTATATTAACTAAATACAAACTAGTAAAGTAAAAAAAAAATTAAGCCAAAACGTTTAAGAACAGCGTTAGTAGTACAAGCTACTTCATTCTATGACCAAATTAAACAATATATATACCTGGTCGGTGCACAAAATACCAAACGCGCGACAAATCCTAATATAACGCAATCATATATTTATTATTCAGTTTTATAAAGTTTAAATTTTTAAAATTATCCTGCAAAAAAATTTCCAACATTACCAAAATTTAAGTTACGCAAAAAGGGAGCCATCCCCTATTTTTATAGTTATTAAAATTATAACGATTTAATTTTTAAGTTTGTGTATTAAAAATTTCATTTATGACAGCCTTTTCATACTTTTATTACATAATAATAATAATAATAATAATAATAATAATAATAATAATAATAATATATATATATATATATATATATATATATATATATATATATTTATATTTCTATATATATATATAGATATATATATTATATCAATTATTACTACTATATATATATTATATATATATTATTATTATATATATATAATATTATAGTATATATATAATACTCGGTATATATATATATATATTATTATATCTATAATGAATATATATATATATTAGATAAATATATATATATATTATATATATATATATATAATATATAATAATATATATATATATATTATATATCTTATTATATATTCACCTTATATTCCTAATATTTTTCCTCCAATAACTATATAATATATTTAATATATATATATATATATATACTATATAAATATAATATATATATAATATATATATCTATCCTATTATATATATATATATATATATCATATATATATATATATATATATTATATATATTATATATAATATATTATAATATTTATTGGAGAAAAATATTAGAAAATAAGGTGAACAAACGTGAGATTTAAGAGTAGAATAGCGGTTATTCAATCTGAAGGTGGTTTGACATGAGGATGATGTTTCAAATAATGTTTGATCAAAGTTCCTCTCACAATAAAACGCTAGAACAGACTTTGCACTGGAAAGGCCGCTCTCCCGTGTGCTTAGCTTGAATATGCCTTCGGACGGTGGTTGAATAGTAACTTCCATAATCGCAATAAGGGCACTTGTGACCCTGGCCTCGATTGGTTTGATCATGTGGAGGAACATCAACATCGTCGAAGTAGCCACTCTCCAATGTCAGAATGTTTGAAAGACTTTGTCCTGATGCAACCTCGTCCGAGTTCCTCCCAACCATCTGAGGAGTGAGCGAAGAGACCAGGCATTATTCACTATACAACATGGAACCCAAAGATTATAACTTTAAATTTCACGTATTATATTATATATAATACTATTATATATAATATTAATATATATATAATATAATATATAAATATATATATATATATATATATATATATATATATATATATATATATATATATATATATATATATATATATATATATATATATATATATATATTATATATTATATAATATTGGTGAAGGTTACAATAAAGGAAGGAAAAACTATATGACTTTAGAGAAAAAGTTTAATTTAGAAAAAAAAGGCTTTTATTTTTATATATAATATTTAAGAAAATGAAAAAATAAATGTATTTTTAAATTTTTTTTTTTTTTTTTTTTTAATTTTTTATATAATTACTTCCCAGAGACCGCATGCTTTGTCGTGGTACTATTTTAGATCGTCGCAACATTTTTTAATTGGTTTGCGAAGTTTATATTATTTTTTGTTTTTTTAAACTAATGGAACCTCAAGGGTATACCGCACGCGATGGCGGAGTCGGGGTCCTCTCGGCCTCTCCGGGGACACGAACAGGGTAGTGACTATTTCCCCCCTTCCGGGGAGGGTCTACGGAACCCCCGCTCCTTTTGGTATTTGGGTGTCGCGGGGTTCCTCCGCCCCTCCCCATAGCGGGGTACTGAAACGTCCCCCCTCTGTTCCCGTCGGCTCGAGCCCCCTACTTGGTCGTGTAAAAGGCTCAGCCGCGGGGAACGAGGGGGGGACGTTTTCCATACCCCGTAGGGAGGCGGAGGAACCCCCGCGGACACCAAATACCAAAGAGCGGGGGTTTCCGGGACCCTCCCCCGGAGGGGGGGAACATAGTCCTACCCTGTCGTTCCCCGAAGGCCGAGGAGACCCGACTCCTGCCATCGGTGTGGTATACCCTTGGGTTCCCATTAGTTTTAAAAAAAACAAAAATAAATATAAATGCGCAAACCATTAAAAATGTGAACGATCTAAAAAGTACCACGACAAAGCATGCGTCTCGAAGTAATTATATAAAAAATTAATTTTTTTTTTTTTTTTTTTTTTTTAAAATAACACATCGATTTTCATGTTCTACATATATATGGTAAACTTCTTCTAAATAAACTTTCCTCAAAAGTATATTTTTTCTTCCTTTATGGTAACCTTCACATATATAATAATATATATATTTATATATATATCATAGATATATATTATTAATATATACTATTATATATATATATACTATATATATATGATATATTATATATATATAATGATTTATATATATATTCTAATATAATTATAAATTGCCCCTCTTTTTATTTATCGCTCCAAGCGGCAAGCTAACTCAATCATTTAATTAAACGCATCTGGGCACAAAAAAATTTTGTTTATTTATTTTACTTTTTGAGCTTTACAGGTGATTTAGAAATTATTTAAAACATTGAAAGAAAAGTAGTAGTAGCGTTGTAGTGTTTAAAAATAGTAGTAGTGTTGTAAATTTATTTGTTAAAGGAGTGGAAACTAAATATACTGCCTACGATCGCGGTAGAGCTAGGTAAACGGCCTACGATCGCGGTAGCAACTAGGTATAAGGCCTACGATCACTGTGGAGCTAGGTATACGGCCTACGATCGCGGTGGCACTAGGGATGTAAGGTTATGATGAGTTTTGGTAAGTATGGTTAGATTAAGATTTTTATATATATATATATATATATTATAATATATATATATATATATATATAAATTATATATATATATATATATATATATAATATATATATATATATATATATATATTATATATAATATATTATTACTAATAATACTATATATAATAATATATATATATTATTATATCCAGTATATATAATATATAACCTATATATAATATATATATAGCACTATCATTATAACTTTGTAAAAATTTTAATTTATGTTCGTAATCTTATGCTAAGATTTGCGCGAGCAAAATTTTAGCATAAGTCCGAAAATGAAATAATTATAAACACGTCCTTTGAGATACTCTTCAGTCAGATAAAGTCAGATAAAATTAAATTATCAAGAATCAGAAGAAATAAATTCCCTCAAGATACTCTCTCCAGAAATCCTCCAGGCAAGAAAGATAAATTTTAAAAGGAAAAGGGCCTGCGGAACTTCCTGAATTTCGAATCAACAAATTTTCGCTAACGAGAGAGTCAAGGGCAATTGTGGAAAACGCGCTGGAAAAGGGCTGTGACTACCAATTCGCCTCCGACGAAGAGAGTATCTCAACAAAAAGGGACCTTGTTGGTACTTTTATACTTTCATTGCATATTTTACTTATGTTTGCATAAAAACTCATTTCAAATATTGGATTCTAATTACCAATGCCTCTTTATATAGATGGGTGCTTTGCTCACAAAAGAAGCGCACCAATCTAGCAAGTACATCCCATATAATTGGTGAACCCGGAGTAGAACATCCAGAACTTCAATCAACGCCTCTAAAAAAACAAATGCAAGAAAAAGAAAAAAACTGCAAAAAACATAAAATCCCAATCAGGACACACTCTGGAAGAAAATGAACTCAAAAGCAAACGACATTATCGATACTGGAACTCAATTTTATTTCTAATTTTGGATTAATGGTCTTCACTTTTTCACAACTATGACAGTTCCGAGGATTCATCGTCAGACATATATGTAACTTCCTTTACGGTACTGGATTTTCCTTTCATTCATTGTCAAGTTTGGGATTAATGGGCACGAAACTCATTTTTTGGATCCAACTATCGAAACTCTGATTCCTTTCGTAATCCATTCTAATGGGTTCTGGACCGCTCCTTTTATGTATGAAGAAATTCTTTCCAAAAAATAAAAGGACCTAAATTTCAAGCAACTTTGCCCTCTACCATATGTAATTTCCTGTTACGGTAATAGATTTCTTTCCCACTATTTTAAGTCTTGGATATGGGCAAGAAATTCATTTTGGATTCCCACTATCGAAACTTTTGATTCCTTTTCGAGAATTCTAAAATGGTTCTGTTGACCGCTCCCCTTTTATGTATGAAAGAAATTTTCAAATAAAGGACCTAATTTTCAAGCACTTCGTCTCTACATATGTCAAACAATGTTTCTCTCTCGTAACTACAGCTTTGAAAAACTACGTGCGAATTGATCAAATCATGGATACCTTAGAAACGCCTTTATACTGGACCTTTCCTTGAATTCAACGGTTCGATCAATGTGGCCCATTTAACTTGTGAATAACTCATTGTTTCAATATCATAATTAATTATCGTATAAATATTTTTGTATTTAAATGTTTGTATATTGTTTGTTTATATCTAACGGATATAACCAATATGCCTGTGTTTGAATGCACCTTTTATTTTCTGTTATATAATAACATTATTGTATT
>JABUQX010012352.1:7500-10000 GCA_015478945.1 Trachelipus rathkii
TTTCGCACAAGTTTGGGCCTCTTATTTAAGAAAAGACCTAGGAATGCTGGAGAGAGTGTAACGCAGGGTTGTGGAGTCGGAGTCGGAGTCGGAGTCGCGGAGTCGGGAGTCGGTAGTTTGCAAGAGTGGAGTCGGAGTCGAGTCGGAGTCGAATTTTGAAAAGGGTGGAGTCGGAGTTCGGTAATATTTGCCGGAGTCGGATCCGGAGTCGGAGTCGGAGTCGAGTCGGAGTCGGAGAATTTTCAAAAGGGTGAGTCGGAGTCGGAGTTGGTAATTTTCAAAAGGGTGGAGTCGGAGTCGGAGTCGGTAATTTTCAGAGGTCGGAGTCGGAGTCGGAGTTGGAGTCGGTTTTGGAAAGTGGAGTAGTGAGTCGGAGGGGTCGGAGTCGGAGTCGGAGTCGGAGTAGGAGTTGGAGTCGGAGTTCGGAGTCGGTAAATTTTTGAACCGCGACTCCACCTAGTGTAACGTAGTGCGAACAAGCGATAAATTTCTGGCTTTGAGGGTAAACTATAGGTAGGAGTTGAAGGAGTTAGGAATGCTTCTTAGAAGGCGATTTCTCATTTTGAAACATGATACAAGTCTATATAATATTTACATGCATTAGATAATATAAGACCAACTAAATTCTTTAATTAGACGCACGAAAGGAGAGTAGGGGACAATAAGAAATTTAGAAGACGTGTAAGCCCATTGGGCGTCGTCAGGGGGGGGCAAGAGGGGAGCTGCCCCCCTAGAGTGATTATCTTATAGAGTACCTGCGAATTTTTTTTGATCCAACGTCCAGTTTCGGGTGGCTGTTAAGTACGTTTTACGATATAATGATATATATATATATATATATATATATATATATATATATATTATAATAATATATAAAATATTTATATATATATATATATATATATATATATATATATACATATATATATATATATATATATATATATATATATATATATATATATATATATCGAGTATATGGCGAAGGCTAGTTGCAATCGTCATTTTCTCACATTTCTCTTGACGATGCGAGGTCTTCTCACTCATTTTATATGCTCTTTTAATTTGTAGATAAGAACTGTGTTGTTATTCTATCTATGTGTTTTTTAATGTTGATATGTATATATAAATTCTAGATTTTGTGATCAGTCAGATTCTCAATTCTTTATTAAGTGTTTAAGGTTCAAAGTAGCATTGAAATTATCACTTAACACCGCCTCAGTGTAAAGTTATAGTTCAATTTCATCAGATCATGGATATTAGGAGATTCCTTGGTACGTACGTTTTACCTTAAATATAACATTAAAATTTTGTGTATTTACTCCTGAAATGTAGGAATTTTGTAACACATGATCTTACTCGTCCATATGAGGTTAGTTTCATTTTTAAAAAACTATTTTTTATTAAAACACAGGAATTAGTGGTTTTCAACGTAGTTTGCTATACTTTTAATTTTTTCTGTTAACATCTTTGAATGTTAGTAAAATTATTAGCCTATGACCAAGATATGAGTCAAGATATGGGTCCAGATTTCGGAGCTAGCGTTTCAGTAGACGACAGTCACGAAAATGACATTGGTAGATACGTTGGACATTCATCTATGATTTCGACTGAGAAAAAGAAACAGTTACTGAAAGAGTGTTGGATTCCATCTAAGACCTATAATTTTTTGGAAGATGCTACCCACTTAAAGAGGAAATTTAATTATGAATGGTTGGAGACATATTCACCTTGGCTGACCTACTCCGAAACCTAAAGGGAGCATTTTGCAAGTTTTGTATTTTAATTTCCACCAAATTAAGTTCGGTCAGAGGGTCCTAGGCTCTTATTTAATGTATTATATATATATGTATATAATATATATATTTAGATATATATTAATATATGAATATATATTTATATATATATATATATATATATTATATATATATATATATATATATATATATATATATATATATATATATATATATATATATATATATATATATATATATATATATACTATATATATATATATATTATATATATATGATATATATATAATATAAGATGTTCAATGTGGTTGTAAGGGACATACAAACACAGAGTGACATAAAACTGCTGTTGAAGCTGGCAAGTATTGTTCCTAGAGGACGTGCCGGTAGACATCCATATTAACCAGCATTCTAAAGAAAATCTAGAAGAAAGATAAAAAATATTATCCTCAATAATTTCATTGTGTGACATTTTCTGGTACGGCGATTTACCGCTTCGGGGTAAGCATCATGATGAGGGAGTGTTGCAAGATTTGTGCCGCTTACGAATAGATGCCGGAGATCAGTCATTAAAAAACCATTTTGAAAAGGGAAAGAAAAATGCCACATACCAATCAGTTCAGATTCAGAATGAGATCATTTCTCTATGTGGTACTACTATAAAGGAAAGCATCGTTAATAAGGTAAAGGAAGTGTGCGCTTATAGCTTACTAGCAGATGAAACCGCTGATATTTCTGGAAAG
>JABUQX010012352.1:15000-22500 GCA_015478945.1 Trachelipus rathkii
ATAAAGATGATCAGAAATATCAATCACACGA
Source organism: Trachelipus rathkii (assembly GCA_015478945.1). Taxonomy (NCBI): domain Eukaryota; kingdom Metazoa; phylum Arthropoda; class Malacostraca; order Isopoda; family Trachelipodidae; genus Trachelipus; species Trachelipus rathkii. The sequence continues at coordinate 15,032 of JABUQX010012352.1, forward strand.
ACCATCGCACAATCATGGAATCCTTTTTCATTTATAATAGTAACAACTACAATAAGCATCCAGGTGAAGTTAAGATAGATTTTATACAAAATGAATAGGAAAACATCAAATATTTCACAACAACACCATGAAGAAAATAGCAATAACTGAAACACACTTGAACGATGAAGATAAGAAGAAATCCAGTCCTTAGCCTGAAGAGGTCTAGCGTGTCGGGACGAAAATTAGCTTTCTTTTTAAAATTTTTTCATTAAAAAAAAAGTTTTAACAATGTTTTTAATTTGTTTACATTAGTAATTAAATGAAGTGACAGTAAAGCACAACACTAAAAAAATCCAAGGGCCTCCTCTCTAAAGTATATATATATAAATATTACATATATAATATATATATATATATATAAATATATATATATATATATATATATTATATATATATATATATATATATATATTTTATATATATATATATATATATATATATATATATATATATATATATATATATATATATATATATATATTTTTTTAAATATATATATATATATATATATATATATATATATATATTATATTATATATATATAATATATAATATATATATATATAATATATATATATAATATATATTATATATATATATATAATATATATATATATATATGTACCTATATATATATATATATATATATTAATTCAATTAAATAAATAATTTTTGAAAAGAGATTTCGGAATTTAATTTTTTTGAAGATATTTACTTTAAATAAATATAAATACATTAATATTTTAACTTTTCTATTTATTTCCTTTTCCGTTTCGTTTGATATATAAATTTCGAATTTATATGTTAAAAACTCGGAAAAATAATAATTTGGCCTCAATTTTATTGAAATCATAGTAAATACCAAAATAAAATTGATTATATTTAGGTATGCATATATATTTTGCATCAATTTATAAAAAATAATGGAATTAAAATATTTTTTTATTTTGTTTGATTTAACCCTTTATTATTTAGTGTAAATTTACAGTTAACCCCGGTTGAAAACCCCGGTTTTTCCTGATTTTTTGGCCGGGGCCGGGGCCCCGGTCGGTTCCTAGTTGACTGGGACAGTCTCGATAAGCCCATGTGGCTTCTAACTGGTTCTTTGTTTCCTTATTTCTTTCGGATGTAATTTTACGAGCTTTAATATAAATAGTGTCTTTCTAACTGGACAACGATAGGATGGTGTAAAAGCAGAGGTGGGCATCGTATACTACTAAAAAAGTAGTTCCGTTATCGTTACTCCGTTACTCGGAAAAAGTAGTTGCGTTATCGTTTTCCGTTTCTTTGAAAGGAAAAGTAACGAAGTGCCGTTACTCCGTTACTCCGTTACTTTTAGCTTTTCAATATGACATTAATTACGGTATCTTAGGCAATTTATTGGTTTGTTTATATTAAATTTTCAACATTATCATTATTATTAAAAAAACATACCCTCATGTAAGGCCCTTTTCATCCAACATATATACTAAATACTCAGAACCTTGTTCCAGCTGCTCACCATATAATATAACTTCACATCGAGGACTGTCCTCCACTCACAACCATAACTTATTCTTATATTACGTTTACCTTAAACATCTCTTTTCGACACGACCTGCCAATTCTTACCAGTCCTTCACACTCTCTTAGATTCGCAGAACGAACAAATCATCCATATAATAAGCAGTGCATCCTCCACTCTCTTCCATTCTCCATCATTCTAACCGAGATTGTGGAGTCGGAGTCGCGCAGTCGGGAGTCGGTAATTTTGAAGAGATTGGAGTCGGAGTCGGTGTCGGTGTTGGAGTCGGAGTCGGTAATTTTGAAGAGGGTGGAGTCGGATTCGGAAAATTTTGAAACGACTCCCACAACCCTGATTCTAACACCAATCCAATAATCCACTCTAATGTTTTCATAACCCAATCATTAAATACAAAAATTTGAATAACTCAAGACTACAGCACATCCCTGCTCAACTCCGCTTATTAATATATAAAACATCACTTTCAACTCCATATATTTTAAACACGCTTTACTATCGTCATATATATTTGATTCCATTCAGTAGCTTACCACCACACCACCAACACCATATATCATAACACCTGCCATAGAGCTTTCGTATTAATCATTTCATACGCCTGTTTGCAAAATACAAAAATAAATAAATAAATAAACAAATACAATTTATTCTTCTTCTCCCGCATTTTCTCAATCATTTTTTTCAATGTAAAGTTTGATCCACACATCTCTGCCACTTCTAAATCCACCTATTTTTTCTTCACAATCCAGTCCTTCATCACTCGACGATTCTTTTTCGGCAAAAAATAAGTATATATTTCCTACTTACACTTAATAAACAATTTCATTATAATTCCTACCGTTACCCTTATCTCATTTACTCTTATATAAGGGTACTATTTTACTTACTCTCCTCCATCTCCTCGAATTATGCTCTCCATAAGCATTTTGTTACACAACTTCCAAAGCCAATAACCACCATGCTCGCCTCGTTCTTTGATTCATTTCACGAGGTAATTTATCTATACCTGCAGATTTACCATTCCTTTTCAACTTTCTCGCTTACAGCATTACGAACCTTTTTCCTTACTAAATCAAGCTCATGCCAAAATCCAATTCCTTGCACGCATCTCCACAACCCATTTACTATCACCTCTTTATTACTGGCGCAATTGTTATGCAGTTTCGAAGTGTTCCCAACACACTCTAGTCACATTCATCTCATCAGTTAGAGAACATCTATTCATTATTCTATGCCAATTCCCCTTATTCTTTATATATATATATAAATATATATATATATATATATATATACTATATAATATATATATATATATATTAAATATATATATTATATATATATATATATATATATATATATATATATATATATATATATTATGAAAAGAATTTTTAGCTTGATCGGGGTGGTCAACTGGCTATCAGCATTCAAAGAAAGTCGAACAAAATGTAACGGATTAAAAAGTAACGGAGAAAAAATAACGGAACTTATTCGGAGCGTTACCATGAAAGGAAAAGTAACGAGTCGTTACTTCCTTACTGAAAAAACTAGTTGTTACGTAACGGAATAGGCGGAGTAACGGATCGTGCCGCACCTCTGTGTAAAGCAATGAAAAAATATTTTTAAAGGTTGTTTAAGCTGTCGAAAATATCCAGCGGCTTTAAGATGTTCATTGCTGTTCACATCCATGTGAAGTACAACACATTAGAAACTATGGCATATCGAATGCAACTATATGTTAATTTAAATTGCCCAGGCCGACTACTATTTTAATAGAAAAAAAGTAGAAAAGTTTTTCCCAGACACAAAATGGACAAAACTCTCATGAATGGGCGAAACAAGGTTGGTCGGAAAATTTCGATGGATTGTTACGATCCTAATGAAATTTTTCAAGCATTTGTTGAAGCTTAAGAGGAGGCTTAATGGATCAAAGATATTAACTTTTTCAAAAAAACTTAGACCTTTCAAGTCTGTAAGTAATCAATCTGTTTAACTTTATTCTCAAAACACTTCTTATGTATTACATTGCAATTCTCCATAATTTGGTGGCAGAAACTGCTGTTAATTATTTTGAAAATGTGATTGTTTGTTTAGAAAATTTCAGCAACATCATCGAAACCATTTTCAACATTTTGGAGCTTCAAAGACTTCTGCTTTTGATAATGAAGAAATAATACTGTCTCTTGTGGAGAATCAATTAAAATGACAATTGCATTGATAGTCATAGTTATTACAATTTTTGTAAAGTTTACTCAAATTTCATCGATATCTATTCTAAAATTTTGCTATATTTTGTAAATACAATTTGATCTAGGCATCATTTTAGATGCTTAAGGAATTTTAAGCATTTACCTCATAAAAGTGAATCCAAAACAAATATTTCTCTCCTCTGAAAAGGCTCAAAACATACTTTTTCAGTTCTATAGGAGAAGAAAGCCTAACAGAACTTGCTTTAATGAGTGTTCATTCATAGCTCACAATATTAACAAAGGAAGTTCATCATCATCTTTTTGTTGTTAAGAGATCAAAATTAACTTTTTTAAATAAGAATAAATGATATAGAATTTTTTTTTATTTTCAAATTACTATTAATTGTTAGCATTAATTTTATTCGCCTTTCATTGAAGTAATATAATTATATATATATATATATATATTTATATATATATATATATATATATATAATATATATATATATATATATATTATATCATATATATATATATATATATATATATTATATATATATATATAATTAAAGGAGATGTGCCGAATAGTGAAAAAGACGAATCGAATATTCGGCTAAAAGTATTTGGCCGAATAATCACTTCTATTCGGCCGAATTGTTATTTCAAAGTTCGGTCATTCCATTTAGGGAAAAATAAAGAAAATTTACACTGGTCACAAAAAAAGGTGAAATTTTTTTCTTGGATTTGGACTTTTGTAGCGAGAGATATGTAATTCGAGGTGAATGATTCCCATATCATATTCCTCGGATTTGCAGTAATAAAGGCCATTTTGTGAATCATGGATCCTATTCTATGCTATCTCTAGGAATGACCAAATTCATGCGCGCACTACGTAGGCGTATAGACGTTTACCTTCCGCATTATTACAGTAAGCAGCAAGTTTACTGGCGGTCGATATTCGGAATGCTATGTGGTAACTTTAAGTAAGTCTACCATTACTATGGATTCCCAATGACTGGATGAATGTCTATCATTCTACTGATACAAGTCGGATGGCCCGTCACTGTTCACCAGGGTGAATGAAGCGATATTGTATGAGAGTTGTATTTGCCGAAGTTGTCCTGAGTTGTTGGCTTCGAGGTTGGCATGAAAAATGACTACTTGACCATGGCACAAGAGTAACATTTTATCGTAACAGAGCAAGCAGAGCTGCGGAGGCTTTTCCAGTCAGATGGTAACCTTGTTTATTGCAGTGAAGTTGCAGGCCTACTACTCGCTATTGGACTCCCAGCATACGATGCAGGTGAGTTGCGACTGTTTATTGACACTTCCAAAAGCAGTTTAAAGTGTGTGTTGTTACACAACGGCAACGGGTATGCATGGGTTCAAGTGAGGTAGTGAGTAAACCTTTATTCCATCCCCTTTTCCAATCTATATCCAAAGACAGTTTTGGAGAGGGTACAATATCAGGTACATGGATGGTAAATATGCGTCTTCGACCTCAAAATGGTAAACATTTTTTGCTCGGTCAGCAAGCAGGTTCCCAAATATCCCTGATTCTGTGCTTTGGGACGGGCGGCAAAGGATCACTGGACCAAAAGAGAATGGTCACCGAGGGAAACCTTGACGCCAGGTGACAGGAACATTGTACGGTGAACCACTTGTACAGAGAGAAAACATTCATCTTACTTTACTACACATAAATTGGTTTGATTGAAACAATTTGTGAAGACCTGGACATGATGGTGATGCTTCGCGCTATATATGCTCAACTCGTTTTCTGGTCTGAGTGACGAGAAGAAAAGTGGGATATTGATGGCACAATTACGGACACTCGACTCTCCGTGATGCTGCTTTGCTATTAACATGACTGTGTTAAGGCAAAGCGTGGATTTCTTTTTTCAGATGTAAGAACAGAATTTTCTGGGGAACAGGAGAGCCGAGAACCACTAACATTGTACAGGAACTGCTAGACAGTTTCATTCTCATGGATGTAGAATGAGTATAAAGTTGCACTTACTTACATTCTCACCTAAGAAAATTCCCGGATAACCTAGGCGATGTTAGTGATGAGCAGAGTGAAGCTTCCATCAAGATCAAAGTTCATGTAGGACGTTACCAGGGCAAGTGGGATATAATATGATGGGCCGACCTATTGTTGGAGCTTGATGAGGGATATTCAAGACGCATGCGCAGTAGATCGTCTACGAAGAGAAAGTTACTACCATCGTGGGTATGTTTGAAATAACATTTCCTTCTATTACATTATTGTTGTCATATTACTCTTTAATTCATAGTTGTCTATATGTTTAACATTATATCTATAAAAGACATATATCATATCAATTGCGCGATTTGTTTCTCTCGCTTCATATATCCAATCTATATATATATATATATAATATATATATATATATATATATATATATATATATATATATATATATATATATATATATATATATATACATAATATATATATAATATATACATATATATATATATATATATATATATATATTATATATATAATATATATATATATATATATATATATATATATATTTATTATTATATATATATATATATTATATATAATATTATATATATATTCATATATATATATATATAGTAATATATATATTATATATATATATATTATTATATATATATATATATATATATCATATATATATAATATATCTATATATATATATTATATATAATTCCCAACAATTGTGATGGACGCTCTTGAAAGGTAAAATTAATAAATTTTACAATCTGTGTTACACAAATATCTACAAATGCCATGTGAATTGCAAAAAACCGATTAGCATTTTTGGAATCAGCACTCAATAATCAATTGCGAAACTCCGTTCAACGAAAATTTCATGTTTCGAGTGTTATATACATCAATAAAACAAAGTAAAATAACTATTTTATCTATAGGCAACCCATTCACATATTAAAAATAAATAAATGAAATGAAAAGTATCGTAGTTTAAGATATTAAACTAAACTTTATTTGAATAAGCTCTAAGGTTCAATGACACATTTAGCAATTTCTCCATTTTATGGGATAACTATTTTCTTGATGCTTCATACATGATTTCCTCCTGTTCTACATGATTAATTATTCACTTTCGACTGATGAATGGTGGAGCTGAAAGGTATTTTAATGCTAGTTTTTTTCAAATTCATAAAACTATTTTCAGTGTTTTTCCACCAATTGAAGGGAATATCATCTGTCTCTTTATGCAATTTTTAAGCTTATATTTTTGTTTATTTCTTGATGTATTTCCGTATGTAGCCTTTTACTTTATGTACAATAATCACAGTCAGAAGAATGGGACTTTCTTTTTTCACTCTCAATTTCTTTTCTGTATGACGATTTTTGCAGCCGAAATTTCTTTAAAAACAATCATTAAAGAAGTAAAATGGAACCACAGCTTCACTTTCGCCCCACTACGTGAATCCGTCAGGCAGAAGAGTCAGGAGTAAATTTTCATGCATTTCTTTGCCATGCCTCAACGACCATTTTTTTACTGAATCATCTGATTCATGTTGAAAATTAGCTTGATTCGCAGATCTAAGAAAGTAGCTACACACAAGATTTATCACATAGAAATTTAGAAAGTTTTTTCTACTGATTTCTTAAGTTCTTCAACGAGTGTTATTATTCCACTGAAGCTTTTGCTTTTTAATTGCCTTAT
>JABUQX010012352.1:27500-37500 GCA_015478945.1 Trachelipus rathkii
TGCTGTTAGTGTTTCATAGCCTCGTTCGGCTACTCGGCCATGGTCATCATTTTTTCATTAGATTGGAGAGCAATTTCTACCACTCTAAGCCACCTTTGTTCTTCATAATCAGTCCTTCAGTCACTCGACGCATTCTTTAGACCAAAATATAAGTATATAGTCTCTTCCCTACTACACTTAATAAGCTAATTTCCCTATAATTCCTTAGTTCGCCTATTGTCTTCATTACCCTTATTTAAGGGTACTATTACTGCTCTCCTCCAACTCCTCGGAACTATGTTCCCATTAAACATCTGTTAACACCACTTCAAGCCAATCATCACCATCTCATCTCCGTTCTTGATCATCTTTAAACCACCAGTTACTTCATCTATACCTGCAGATTTAGCCTCTTCAACTTTCCTCGCCTACAAATTCCCTTCGCCACCCCATCAAACCCTACAACATTCACTATCACCGCTCTTCATTACTTGACATTGTTTAATGCAGTAATTTTCGAAGTGTTCCCCATCCCACACTCTTCCTCATTCATCTCATCAGTTACCAAAGCACCATCCTTATTCATTATCTATAAATCCTTATTAATTATATTTATTATCTACTATATATATATATATATAGTACATTATTTATAAAGTATATATTACTATAGATATATATATATATATATATATATAGTATATTATATTATACTAATATATTACATATAATCTTAAATAAAGAACATAAGTGGAAGGTAAGAAGTGGCTTCCTTTCTTCCGGGATTGAACCACCGCGTGTGCGAAATGAGGACAATATGCCTGATGCTTTACGACTGAGGTCTAAATGCTCCCAACCCAATAAAAGTTGAGTTCAAGAACTAGGTTTTGGGATAGCTCAGTCGTAAAGCTCGAGTCATATTTGGTTCTCATTTCGCAAATGCGCGTGTTCAGATCCCGGGAGAGGTCATAATTCTTTACTTCCCAAATTATGTGTCTTTATTTAACCTCCAAATAATAAATTGCGAATTATGCATTATATTTACACACTATTATATATATATATATATATATATATATATATAATAAATAATATTATATATAAATATATATATACTATATATTAATATATAGTATATATATATATATATTATATATATATAATTTTATATATATAATGTATCTTATATATATATATAATATATATAATATAATATTTTATATAATAATATATATTATATATATACTTATATATATATATTACTATAATATATAAATATATAGTCAGAAAGGATTTTTAGCTTGAATGGGGTGGTCAATTGGCTATCAGCAATTCAAAGACAAGTCTCCGAACAAAATGATACGGACTAAAATGTTAAATAGAAAGAATTTACATGAAAAAATAAATTACAATGAAAGAAAAAGTAACGTAGTCCGTTCTGCCGTTACTTGAAAAAACATTTTGCGTTAGTAACGAGTACAGGATCGTGCCCACCTCTGTAATATATAATATAATATATATATATTATATATATATATATATAATATATATTATAACTATATATATATAATATATATAACTATAATATATATAATTATATACATTTATATATATAATATATATATTATATAGATAAATTGTTCTATGAACATACTATGTAATAAATGTTAAATAAAAATATATATTTTTTTTACCCCTATTCTATTTGGCCAAATATATAAAACATTGAATAAATATATATATATATATATATATATATATCTAATGTATATATATATATTATATTTTTATTTATAAGATTATATGATTATATATATAGTATATATATATTATATATTATATCTTAAGATGTTATTCTAGTATTGATATATATGCTCATCGAGTAATTGAAAGGTATTGCTCATGTTTGAACGAAAGTATGATGTATCGTAATCATTTTCTGTCTTCTGTTACTTTCTTGACGAGGAGGACGAGCTTAATTGGTATACTAGCCTAAGCAGTGCGTTAGACTATTACTATTGAGTCATATGTTTTGCAATATCATATTAGTTTCCTCGGTAACAACTCAATATGCCTATAAGTGACCTATCTGATTTAAATATTTGTTAGTATAGTTCTATCTGAAGCTAGTAATATATATAATTAAGTATATATAATCTAATAATAATATAATATAATATCAAATATAAAATATTCAGAAAACAGATAATATCAGTCATTATAAAGTTTCAATGCAGACAGAAATAATAATAAAATGACTAATTAATAAAGTGCAACAAAATGCAGTTTCAATCACGTTAATTTATTTATAGTAATTTAAACTTTTAAATATTTTATTTCTGTTGAATGAATAATATAAATGTAAAGGATTAATTGCTTTTTTTTTTAAATTTTATTTAAAAGGCTTAAAAAATTTAGTAAAAATGAAATATTTTTTTAAAAGATATAGTGCTATAGTCATATACATTGATATGTATATAAATTCATGTTTACTCATTTAATACATGTCAAAAACTATGATGTAAAGCAATAAGTCAATAGTCCAAGGCATGGAATGGAATGGGGTATAGAGGTGGGCTATATTCTTGCGCTACAGTTTTATTGCCAATAAAGGGCCAATAAAGAACATTTTTAATAAAATTTCTTAAAATTTTAGTGAAAAACAAAATGTTGTATAAACTTTTTAAAGAATAAGTAAACTCAAATAAAAAAAATGTTTAAAAATAAGTAAACCTTTAAAGAAAATATAAACTTAAGAAATAAAATCTTTAAAAACAAAATAAAAATTAAGAGATAATGAAAAATAAAAGGAAATATTAAATATGTGAAAAATATAAATGTCTTAGCCCTCAAAATGAAAATATATTTAATTAAAAATGTTGATCAATGACATATAGAAAGCGACACACACCTACATGACGCTATAGAAATAACAGCCATGTAAACTGAAAGGATGTATTAAGTAAAGTGTTCTCTATAAATTGTATGTGTGTTGTGTGTGTGTGCAGAGTCAGTAATATGAGTTAACTAATAGAAAATGAAAAAACAATAAACACCCCACGTGACGTTAGTCGCTGATGTACATAGTGGAGGTAAAAAAAACAGCTTAGAGAGAGAGAGAGAGGTAGAGAGAGGAGAAGAGAGTAGGAGAGAAGAGAGAGAGAGAGAGAGAGATAGAGAGAGAGAGATGCCGTATTAAAGTTATATGAGTCAGATTAAGTTAGACCATGTTATGTGAAATGTATTTTTGTCAGGCCTATGCGTATGATAGATTAAGTTAAGACTGTGGCATTATTCATGGCCCATTAGAGCAATCGTCTATGTATTTGAATGGCTTATTACACCTTTAACAATTTCGATTTAAGTGCAAAACCCAGTTTTGGGGATCGGTGCCCATCTCAAATGGGAACATTACCATTTCTTGTCCCTGGAATCCACAGCACATCGTCCTTCGTATATTGCGTTGTTAATAGCATTAGACCACCATCTGTAGTATTCTTTTTTTTCAGTTTGGTGTGGCATACCCTCTCCCGACATCCTGAAGTTCTGAAACTCTATACATTCAAATCTATCGTCTATTTGATATTGTATTACTGGCATAAATATTTATGGTGTTAAGTAGTTTTTACTAAATTCGGGACTTACCGCTTTCAGCACCGGTGCCTAGTGCAACTGACACCTTACAATACTCAATTATGCTCCGACACAACTGAGATTCATTCTATTAGTTTCTCATCTTCCTTCGTACTCCTTCTTCCAAAATGCAGTTTTTTGCTTTTCTTCTTACTCCAACTCCAGCGCAGGGAACGCCTTTTCTGCCAGTGCTCCTTGCTATGCTCATTTGCTCCGTCATGGTAAGACTTCTTCATTATTCATTCCTCGAATCTTCTCTGTCATGCACGTCGTTTTTTCGTGGGAGACCACCCCTCCATGGGTCCCTCAGGGCATTTCCTTTGACGTCAAAAAACCCAAAAATCTCGTAATCTATGTCATTAAAAATTACAATTAGGACACCTTGCATTTGACTCTTAATTGTAACTAGGATCAAATTCCATTCTGACTCCGTGGCTTCGGTCACGGCACTTCCGTCTCCGGCTCCGGCTCCGGACTTCCGGCTGACGGTCGCACGGACTCCGGCTCAATTTGCCCATAACGCTTTAAACTATTTTATTTCATTCATTTCTCTTTCTATGAGCTCACCATATTTTCAAGACTATTCTACGAGCATTCCAGTAGTGGGACTGTCGCTGCATCGAAACCTAGCGAACACGGAACACGAGGACGGCCAATCAACAGTCAGCGGTGCCAGTTTAAAGAGGAGTATAGATAATTAAAGAAGTGGAGTTAGGATAAGGTGCTTAAGTGTTTGGAGGGCTGGGCCTCTAAAGGTTGGGCCCAATACATCCGTACTCGGAAGTGCTCTCAAATCGCTCGGCACTCCGAAAACATAAAAACATAACCAAAAAGGACATAATAGAAAGTGTTGCAAATGCTAACAGTTTGCTACACAATACTTGTATTGTCATAGTGACGTCCATAAGCAAAAATACTAAATAAAGCTAGTATTCCTGAAAAGTAAGTAAAAAATGTAACTAGATAAGAGGACCAAAAATATCCAAGTTTGCCAGATTAACACAGAAAACATCTAAATCTGAGCACTTCCTCACTGGTTGTGATTATTGCTATTGGCGATTAATCGAATGATAAATAACATTAATTGATTTTCTTTCGATTATTTTTTTCAAATGTATATAAGCCATCAGAAACACATAAAAAAGAACATTTAAAACTCGATTAAGGAGTAAAAGACATCTATAAATCGATTGGTAACTTCTGGCATGATCTACCGATATTTGTGAGTTTCTTCCATCGTGAAGTGACATTTTGTCCTATCCAACAACTTTGTGCAGGTTAAAAACTTAGAAAAAAAAATGGTCCCTCAGACTCATAATTACGGTCTTACCTAGACCTTGACTAAAATCTATTTCTTGACAATATCAAAGCCTAAAAAAGATGTTGAAAATGTGTCTTTGCTCAAAATTTGCACATCACGGAGGATTGCGCAACTTCGCGATTCAGTTTGGATGCATGGATAGCGGCAACCCTTACCTCTACTGTGACTGCAACACAGATGAAACAAACGGTATGAAAATGAGTGTTTGGTGGTGAAAGTGTTTGCTGCTTGGAAAAGTAGGGGAAGGAGGAGAAAGGAGGGTTGAAGAAGCTTAAATTAAAGTGCTTGTTAAAGCATTTTTCCATAGTAAAGATTTTTGTTTGTGTTAGTACTAGAATCCTATGGTTTAAATTAAATTCCAAAGGTCAAGGTATTGTGTGTTGTACATATGGTTCCATCTGTGGGTAATAGTGAAAGAGTGCTCGATTTTCTGGATTAATCTGTATGATTTTTGGATGGGGATGAGTAGGAGCTTCATGATTGTGTTGGGTGACCTAAATGGTTGATACGTTGTCAAAATAGAGATTTGGTATTATAGACAGGTGGGTCGGGTAGTCTGGAGAAAATGAAATGGTAGGAAGGTGATTGATTTCCTTGAGGAGAGGTATGTGTGGGAGTAATACTTTCTTTAAACACAAGAGTATCATAGACCATAAGTATATAGGTAGACATGGTATCGAAGTGATAAAAGTATGATGATTTTTGTGTTTGGTGATAGAGTATGTGAAAGTATGTGTTGGTGAATATAGTTAAAATCAGTGAGGGGGTTAGGATGGGATTATCGAATCATTATGTGTGTTTCATGCAAAATAAGTTAGTAGGGGGCTGATTGGAAAAGATGGTGGTAAGGGAGGGATAAGTGGGTGATTTAAGAGTGAGATTAAGGGGGCAAGAATAAGATAAGTATTTTAAGAGAGCCTTGCACCAAAAAACAAATCAGTTTTATGAAATGTGAACAAATTGAACAACGACACAAATCTGAGAGCATGAAGGAATGCGGTTCTTAGTTAGTGAAAAAAGAGGTTATGTTGATGGTCAAAAAGTTGGAATAAGTCATGCAAACAGTGACGTCAGGAGAATTGAAAGTGGTGATGCAATGCGTGAAAAGTAAAAAAGAAGCATGGTTTGAATGTAATCAAAATAGTCCAATGATGAAGTTTCAAAAAAAGGATGTTTTGAATTATATAAGGAGAGAAAAAGGGAATACTAAAAGATGCATTGTAGTGGAAGGAAAATAGAGGTAAATCATAGTTTGAAGGGGGCGATAATTGGTGCACTACAAGGGAAAAGGAAAGCTCTTTCTGGCAAAGTAAGCGTGTAAAAGGATAAGAAGAGAATAAAGGTGAATCTGTGCCTTAGAATAATTGAATAGGGATTGTGCTTTCGTAATGATGGAATGGATGTGGGGGAGTGCGGATGGAAATTCTGGAATTTTTATCATGTGACCTTCTAAGGATTCACTCTGCTTATTATGTGTAAAAATTATGTTACATCACTAAAAACATGTATTTTTCACATAACGAATGTGTTATCACTCAATACACATATTCATTCAGCAATGCTTTTAAGGAAATCTTATTTCGCTGTAGCTTTTTTTTTTTTTTTTTTTTTTTTTTTTTTTTTTTTTTTTTTTTTTTTTTTTTTTTTTTTTTTTTTTTTTTTTTTTTTAAAACGGCATTCTTGCGACTTTGGCAGCTTTTTATTTTGTTTAGCTGGTCTTAAGGCTCATTACCGTAGGGATTAATATCAAAAAAACAAAAACAAAAAAAATATCGAAAGATGTTATAATTATTGTTATCATTCAGTTATATTGGTTGAAGTTATAAAATTTTGTTTTATTTGGATTCTTCATCGAATGCTATTGTATCCAAACACTTTTAGCAATTGTTTGAGAATTCAATTGCAAAACTGAAACCAATAAAGTTCAACAAGTTTAATCTTTTCTTGTACGAAAGAACAAAAAAAATGAAAATAAAAGTTGATTACTCTCCTACCTTTCTCGAGTACTTTGGCTGACTTTCATTCATTATTTTTTCTATTGATAAATAATATCGTCCCTAATACTAATATCGTAATATTGAATATATTGACGCCCATTATAAGTATTAAATAGGTTTTCCTTTTTATAGTGATGTTATATAGTATTATATGTAGGTTTTAGAGGTATAATCAGGTATGTAAATTTATAATATATGATAAGTTCTAATATATTTATATATTCGTTAAATATACGATTTAGAATTAACTATGTTCAGTGTAATTTTCTTAAGATACATAAGCGGAACAGAAAATAGCAATTAAGATTAATTGCTAACGTATTGTACTTTTTAATTTTTAAGCATGTCGTCCCCATCTCTTTGTTCATTTACTGATCTCGCCTTTGGCTATACCCTATGATATATCTTCTCCTCTCGACAACTATAAATCTCTCATATCTCTCTTAAAATTCTTTAAGACTAAGAGAGCAAAGCATCATACCACAAAGGCAAGACTATGGTAATGATTAATTATTAGCAGGTGAAAAATGTGCGCACGACAAGTCTTCTTAATATTCCCAACGTTTATAAATTAAGTTAACACAACTTATATTAAGGAATCAAATTTTATTAGAGCTTTTATTCAAGTTAATCTTTTTCTGGGTTTTAGCGATTCTAAAACACTAAAAAAGGAATCTCTTATACTAACGTTATTTACGTATTTTTAGATTGGTTGAACTTCATTTCTTCGTTGTTTTTTTTGGATAAATGTTTTTATTTTTTTCTAGGAACAGAAACTATTTTTTTTATTTTTGATTTGTTTTTGTTTTTTTTTTGTTATTCTCTTGTGGAACGACGATGGAGCATCATAAAAAAATTTAGATGATTACATTGTGCCTTTTTTCTTTTTTTTCTTTTTCATATATATTCGGTTTTCGTCGAGTGACATTTTAGAAGTAGAGCATCCGCAGAGATTAGTTACTAGTGTTATCCCATGTTGAACTGGCGCAATTCTTTTAACTATTCTGCCGTATAGGTGATAGACATTTTTAAGTTTATCCTGGACCACACGTGAAGTCAAAGTTTAAAATAAAATAATTTGATTTCATAACCATAGCGACCACATAAAAAGAACCCAAGGGCTTTTAAGTACCCAAATAAACTCCTTTGCTCATCTTGTATTTTATTTTTTTTGTTTTTTTTTGTTTTGTTTTCTTTTCAGCATAAGTGTTTTCTTTAACTGTTTTTTTGTCTTAGTTCTTTTTTCATGGGAGAAAACGAACTGGAGCATAAAATAGATGTTTTTTTTTTCTTTCCATTTTTTTTTCACTCACACGTGTTCCTAGTTAAGATATATGACAAAGGTTTCATAAAGTTTAGGACTTTTAATATGGACCTTAAGAACAGTTTGAAAGTTAGTTTGCAATTTCTGAATGGAAAGTATTTCTGTGGATAGGAGAGTTTGTTTAAAAATGTAAATTCTTGTTGTTTTTTAGTGGTTGACGGTAAAAATAATTTATTTTACGTAGTCTAATTATTCAAGGAAGTTTTATTTTTTTTTGTTTTCTTTTATTTTTTCAATGTCAGATATGTATATTATAAAATGATTTTTTTAATTATTCATTTTTTGCGAGCTTTGTCAATAATATTTGTGTGTCGTAATTAAAAAAATAATAAATAAATAAAAAAACTTTAAATAAATCATTTTTTTTAGGGTGTTTTCAAATAATGTGGTAATAAAGTTTGTTTTAATTGCGATTCAGTTTTAAAAAAAAGCTTAAGAATTTTGGTTTAATAAAATATTACTGGAGTGAAGTTAGGGATTGAAAATCGATTTAGGTGGGTTTTCAGGTATTAAAATTAGTGATATTTAAAATAAGAAATCAAAAAATAAAGGGGTGGAAGTGGTTGCCTTCTTTTGAATTCTTTCAATTTTGAACAGGAGGAATGTCAACACATATTAGATCACGATATATTTTTAGTATATTATTATAATTATGTTGTCTATGTTGGTTATGAAAAGGTTGAAATTATTGTGGTGTTGGAGCTTGAATCAGTTGAGGGGCTATTGAAACTGAGGTATTCACACTATGTAGTCAGACTGAATTCGTTTTATGTATAATTAATAGGTCCTTTCCACCTTGTGGAGGTATCCAGAGTTCGTTACTTAGTTGATTATCGAAATTTTAATGATTTTATGATTTATACAGGATTGGAAGGGTGACTAATATATTTTTTTTCTTTTTTGTTGTTAATTTTTAGGTGTTTCTTGTCATTAATTATTATTAAAATTTGATCTTATTTAATTTCCAAATTGTTTGGTTCTTAAATTGATATCAGATATCAACACATATTAGTCACGACTAATATTTTTTTTTAGTATATTAATTTGAGCTTTTTCATTATTAATTATTACAAGTTATATCATTTTAGTTATTGACTATGAGAATTCTTTAAAACTTTTAAAACTGATTATTACACTATTTATACCTAATAATGTTTTTTTTTTTTCTTTTTTTTGCGTAAAAATTTACAATATGCATTCTTCTTATCTTGTTAAAGTTATCTTTCTTCATATGTGGAGCATTCTGTAAACTATTTGGCTGGTTAAGCTTTCTGAAATGCAACTTTATATTTTTTTAGTATACGTTAATATTGTGCTTGCTTCAATTATAATTATTAAAAAGTTAATATCATTTTATTTATTTGAGAATTCTTTAGAACTTTTAAAACGGATATAAACCATATTAGTCACTTCGACATATTTCTGTTTTTTAATTTACTTTTGCTTGCTTCATTATTGAATTATTAAAATTTATATCATTTTATTTATTTGAGAATTATTTAAACTTTAAAAACATGGATAATAATACAACGGTCTTGAATATGTATTGGTTTTTTTTAATTTTTTGTTTTGCTTCATTATTAATTATTATTTAGTATATTTATTATTTGAGAGTTCTTTAAACATGTTAAAAACATGATATGTACCAATATTAGGTCACTTGCATAATGGTTTTAAATATAATTAATTTAATGACAGGATCTTATCAGTTATTGATGTAATAATTATTTTTTTATTTGAGATTCT
>JABUQX010012352.1:50000-55000 GCA_015478945.1 Trachelipus rathkii
CTTCCTTATGAAACATACGCCTTTCCAGCCCATCCTGTTATTTGCTTTTATGTCTCATTTGCTTTATTGCTATAGTGCTCATTCATGGTGACGAAGCTTGTGGTTAAATCTTATATGGAAAAGTCCTTAAAAGAAAAAACGTTCTTAAATAAAGGTGAGCTGAACCATCTGCCAGCTTCCCAGCTTGGCCCTACCACGGTCCCTACTACTTCTAGACCTGGTACCTATAATTTGCTTTCTTCTTCTACTACACCTGAGGGTCTTTCGCAAAATTTCATCGATTCGTCGAACAGCAAAACACCTCAGGTGCCCCCACGGTCCGGGCAATCCCGTAAAGGTGCCCCCCGTAATAGTCGTACTCATTCGTTTACTCCATACGCTGCACCCCCTCCAGGAATGTCAGCAGACATGTCATTCCCGATGTATTACATATTGCGATCCACTACCTCCAAAACTCTTACTGAGCACAGAACCATTCCTCTCAGTAGGGCACTCGAAAAAGCCCTAGGAGTTGAAGACCCTCCAGTCACATTGATGAGGAATGGGTCCATTCTCGTAAAAGCTGCTAACCGAAATCAAAATTCCATTCTGTCCTCCTTAACGTCTCTCGCAAATATTCCTCAATTATTTCTACTCCTGATGACATAAGAAACACATCTAAAGGCACTATTTATTGTTATAAACAGAAAGACGAAGACACAGCTGTCATTTTGGAAGAACTCCAACAGAAAAGATTTTCCGTTACAAACATTTATAGATTTCCCCCTCGCCGGGAAACCCCTGACAAACCAAATCCCCGTTTACTGCTGACCTTTAATACCCCTTATCCACCTACAAAGGTCAAAATAGGGTTCGAAAGTTATAGTGTTCGCACGTTTATCCCTCGACCCAGACGTTGCTTCAAATGTCAACGGTTTGGTCATCCCCGAAAATACTGTAGGGGACAGGAAGACATATGCCCAATCTGTGGAGAATTATTTCACACTCCATGTGAAAATACCCCTAACTGCAGAAACTGCAAAGGACCCCACAGTGCTTCCTCTTTCAAATGCCCGTCTTACCTGTTTGAACAGGAGGTTTTAGAGCTATGTTACTATACATAAATTGAGCAGGAGAGATGCTATACGCCAGCTCAATGAAAAATATCAGACAAATCAAAATCAATCTTACGCCACAATTACAGCTACCCCCACGCCTCCACGTGTTAATCCGCCAACACAACCCTATCCTAATAAAACTCTTCTCGTAAATTCTGTTGAAACTCAGGGTACTGCAACCAGTCTACCTGTACTGCCCACACTACCAACTTCTGAAAGAGCACAAAAGCAGCCCTCGATTCAATCTCCCGTCCAAAGAGCCATCAACAAGCCTATCCTGAGCATTAACTCTCAACAAGCTACCAATGAAACTAAGCTAGCTCATCCAATACAAAATTTGGAAAACACTTCCTGCAAGACACACCTGTCCCATACTCAACCAAAATTAGTTCACCAAACTTAGCAAGGGACAGTCTCTTTGTCCCTTAATTCGCCTCCCATTTAATTTATTACTAAAACCCCTGGAAAGATTGTTTTAAAAACACACAGACAAGAACAGTCCGCAAGTTAAAGATTATTCGTTAAAATATAAAGCATCCGAATTTCTAAACAAAAACTAACCCCAGATGTAAAAAATGCAACTCAAAAGAGACCTCGCCATAAGTCTAGCTTCTGAGACAAAATGCAAAGGCTTTAAATAGACTGTACCCAACAATCCGCAACTGAATGAACAACTCACCACAATCATCCTAATTAGTCCTACAAGACAGTTTTAGTTCCTCTGATTCTTCCTATAACTCTTCTCCCGAGTTTCCTTTATCAGCCCTCTCTAAGGGATTCTATACCCTAGAAGATGAATTGGATAACAGCTCCCAAATGGAGCTCGATGCGATGACCCATTCTCTTTCTAATGCTTCCTGCACTTCCGAGAAAGGTGAATGGAAAACTGTTCAACGTAAACGTCGCAAACGCTCTAAACGTTCTGGGTCTGATGGAGGCATGAAGATGGACCCAGAGGTCCCCATTCTCCAATCAAACTACCCAATTTCCCAAAATCACCCGAATGATGAAGTACTGGAAAATTCTCCAGAATCAGACCTTGCCAATTCATCGAATTCCATATTGGAAATCGATGTCGTAACCCCAATACATTCTCAAAAAGACAATACCCTTTCGGATACACCTTCCTTTCCCATTTCCATGGAAACCACTCTATGCCCCTCCCACATTTCTGAATCTGCTTGCCAAGCGGATTCTGATACTGCTCTCACTAATAAATATGAGCATTACGAATGCTCTTCTATTAACCAACCAAACCCACATAAGTTGGATTTGGTTGAATTCAACTTATCTCGCATTCATGGTGAAGCTCTTTCACCAAATACATCTGAAAACTCCTCCCTAAAAGATGTCATACAACCTAAAAAATCTCTGGTGTATGACTACCCTCTCCCCCCAGGTTTTGTTCTCCCTTCTCGCCGAGACCCACGTCTCAATCTTCCCTCTCAATCTGAACCCACCTCTAACATTACCCCCAGTCACATAGAGACCATTGTCTCTAATAGACCACCATCATAATATTCATAACTAACCATGACTACTTTCCTTCAATGGAATTGTCGTGGCTATTACTCTAATTTTGAAGAACTTGTTCAACTAATAAACATATGTACACCAAAGTGTATATGTTTACAGGAACTTCGACTATGTCATCGTGACTTCTTTCAACCATCTGAATATAAATTGCCGTTAACTTCTATAGAAAGAGGTGACAATGATAGGGGAGGGTCAGGAATACTCATTCACAAATCTATCCCCTATTCCCCAGTCCCTCTTCAAACCAAACTTCATGCAGTAGCGGCAAGAATTCACTTGTCCATCGACATTACTATATGTTCAATCTACTTAGCTCCGAGTAGTGAATTTACTAAGGTCGACTTAGCAGATCTTTTCAAACAGCTCCCTGCTCCGGTTGTTATACTAGGTGACTTCAACCTCCGCCACCCCTTATGGGGTGACTCTGTCACTTCATCTAAGTCCAAGATCTTAATAGATCTCCTAACCCCCTTTTCCCTGGGATGCCTTAACACAGGACTCCCTACATATGAACGTTTAGATACACACACTTCTTCTTGTATTGATATTTCCTTTTGCTCCCATTCCCTTATGGATCGTTTTACCTGGTTCCGCTTTGATTATTTATTCGGCAGCGATCATTACCCAATAGCATTAAATGAGCTTGTTCCAAACCCAATGCAAAAACCCAACTCCAGCTGGCGTTATGATCGAGCGGAGTGGGCTCCTTTTTATCAGACCACTGCTATCCCTCTTTCTCCTTTCAATAAAAGATTTCCGACTGTTGATGATGCCTTTTGCTTCTTCCAGAAAGTAGTCATCTCGGCAGCGGAAGCTTGCATCCCGCAGTCTTCCTCAGGCAGGCGGTCGGCAACCCCTTGGTGGTCCCAAGAGTGCGCACAAGCCAACCGAGAAAAGAAGAAACTCTACAGGCAATACAAAAAGACCCGTACCACCCCAAACATGATTATTTATAAAGCAGCCGCAGCGAGATCTCGGCGAATTAATCGTCAAACGCGCAAACAATATTTTCGAAATTACATATCGACTGTTAACTCCACAACTCCCCTTCCTCTAGTGTGGAAAGTTACACAGAAAATTCTCGGTCGATCTAATACTCCGCTCACCAACAGTCTCTGGCGTTATGGCCTGATATACTGATACGATCTCCCGCTCCTGCGGTGGGTAGCGGATGCGTTAGGTTTATAGCTTCGGCTAGCCATTCGAGTTCATTCGCTACACTGAAGCGCTTTCAAAACTGAGAACTGACAGCAGCACTGCTAGACTTTCAAAACGCGAAAGGGGAAAGATCATACCTACAACCGTCTTTTTACACTTGCAGAGTATATCAAACTGCACTGGCGAATAGCAAAGACGGTGCTCTTGTCGGCAGACAGATTTCGTATATCATGCTCCGTCATATACATCCCTCAGCATCATTTTTTTGCTGGATCTATATAACAGAATCTGGATCGAATCCTCTTTCCCATCTATTTGGACTACAGCTTTTGTAATTCCTATCCCCAAACCTGGGAAAGATCCGAAGCTGGCGGATAACCAAAGACCAATTTCACTGACCTGCCATACCTGTAAATTAATGGAGAAAATGGTTTCAGGCCGCTTTCTCCCTGTTTTGGAGAGTCGCCAAGCTTTTTCAAACTTCCAGTTTGGCTTTCGCAAAAATCGTTCGACTGCGGACCCCTTGTTAAAACTAGAAACCATGACATCCGGGAAGCTTCTCAACTGGTGGGATGTTTCTTTGGCGTCTTCTTTGACCTGGAAAAAGCTTACGACACAACGCGTGGAGAACTGGGATCCTCCTTAAACTCCATTCGCTCGGTTTTCCGCGGACACTTCCCATCTTTTCATTAAATGGCCTTTTTCAAGAGCAGATGCCATGCAAGTTCGGTGCTCTCTATTCTGTCACGCCCACTTTACTCTGGATGAAGGCGTTCCCGCAGGGGTAGTGTTTTAAAGTGTACTAACTATTTGCTCTCGGATTTAATGATATTGTCACCTCTATTCCAGCGACTTTGTGCAATTTTTCTCCTTATATGTTTTGATGAAAACTTCTTTAGCATTAACAATAGCCGTGCCAGGCTGGCCTTTCCTCGACGCAACTTCACTAGCTATTGAAAATATTTCAGCCAGTGCTAGCTCCCATGGCTTCCCATTTTTCTCTCGCCACCCAAAACCTTCAAGCAGTGGCTTTTTTTAAGAAAAAAAAGGGAATCCGAGAACTTTGCCCACCTCTCCAGCGAAACCTAAACCTTAATAAATGGTTCGCCCATTCCCTGTAAACTTTCAGCGGTCAAATTTTTCTAGGGCTCATCCTAGATGAACCACTTAACAATATGCACCGCATAATTTAACACCTAAAAAACAACT
>JABUQX010012353.1:7500-20000 GCA_015478945.1 Trachelipus rathkii
ATACATATGAGGACGGTGGTACTAATCGTATTACCGTATACTATATATTATATTATAGAAATTGATTCTGACAAACACAAGAAACACTCATAACATTTTCTTATTATATGAATAAAGATCCGAAAGAAACATGGTATATAGAATGTCCCTTCGCAAAACCTACGTAACGTTCACGCAATTATGGTAGAAAACAGCTTCACTTGACCCTCGGTCACGTCTCTCTCAGAGCTCGGGGAAGGGGCTCATGCGAACCAGGGTTTAGTCCTATATGGTTATCTGAGGTGCAATATAATATATATATATATATATATTGTATATATATATATAAATAGTATAGTATTATATATTATATATTATATATAATATATAATAATAGTATATATTATATATATATATTATTATACTCATCACCGTCTCCCACAAAACTGACATCATGTAACAATAAAACGGCAACAGCTACACTAAAACAAATATATATCTATAATTTGCAATAAATTTTAGAACTATGTCTTTAATAAAAAGTGTGAAATTTAATAATATTAATAATTAATAATTAGTTTTATTTGAAGTAAAATTAACTTTTTTCATATTTTTTTACCATGAAAACGCAAGATATTTACGTATTAATATTAATACGTAATAAACAGAGAATTATTGGTTATATATACTACTATAGTATACTATATAGTATATATATATATATATATATTATATATTTATCTATATAATATATATCATATATATATATATATATATTATATAATATATATATATATATATACTATAAAGTGCGTTTTTGATTTCAAAACTACGAACACCCTAAGAGTAGACAGCTATAGATATCAGTTGTCTGGGGTCTCTCGCCTCTAGGTAGACAACGGGGGGAGACTTCGTCCCCTCTGTCCCATCAGCTCGAGCCCCATAAATGGGTAAAAAAAAAACTTTCTAAAATTTTCCGAATAATAATAATAATAATAATAATAATAATAATAATAATAATAATAAAATAAATAATAATAATAATAATAATAATAAATAATAATAATAATAAATAATTAATAAATAATATAATAATAATTATAATATATAATATTAGGACACTTTTCAAAGGTAGTTTCCATTATAATATAGATTTTCATGCAAAGAAAACTTAATTTGCCAATTTTTTTTCTAATTGTTTAAACTTTTTCATAATATTGAATACTTTATAAACTGTATATTATAACTAAAGTAAGGAACTTTAATTGACTTATTTTTGTAAAAAAAAAAAAAAAGTAAAATTTACTATTTTATTTCACTGATTCCTAATAATAATAATTTACGATTATAATTTCTTTATTAATTTATTATACTTTGCAAGTCGAAGTTTGAAACGAAATTATAAAGTTTCCGAGCTTTAATACGGAAAAAAATCGGTGCAAATAGGGCCTTCAGCGACAAACATAGAGATGACCTTCTATGTTATATCATTATACATTTCTTGCGCAATTTGATTGGTTAGAGATGTGAACAATTATATAACATACTGGATAATGGTGCTCGCATTGATCCGAAAAAGTTTAGAGATTCCTGTCATTTTATGTTAATATTAATTCATTTAAACTGATCCGCTTTTTCAAGCGCATTTATCTATAACATCTATAACAACTCCCAGGAAGGGCTTTCGCCCTGTCAGTTGGACCAGCATCTTCCTCTTTCTGGCATCGCACTTCTTAGATCATCTAGAAACTCATTTCTCAGCCGCATATGATTTCCGACGACCATCCTGCGATTAACAGCTCTCAGGTAGGGGTTTTTCCGCCCTTCAGTAGAAAAGATCTTCTCCATTAGCCTTCAAAACTCGTTCTCCCAGACCTCTCCAGAAGATCGTGTTTCTAGGCACATCAGAGCGCATTTATATATATTATATAGTATCTATATATTATATATATATTATATATATATATATCTATAATATATATAATATTATATATATATATATATTATAGTAATATATTATCAGTGGCTGTAAATAACGCCCCAGAACAAGCCGCCGCGGTGGGGGGGCGCAGGAGCCGAGAGGGCGCACGGCGGGCAAGAGGGATGAGCACTTTTCGATGAAAACTCCATAATAAAAACTCTGGTAGGGTTTAAGTAAGAAAATTAAAGAACATGAAATGAGTAAAGTTCACTTGAATGCATGTGTAACCTACAGTATAAGAAAAAATCGGAAAGATATCCAGTGCATGTTACAAGAAGATATAGCGAAGTGGCGTGAAATACTGAAGCGAATATTGGACGTCATAATAATGATGTCAACTTGTAATTTAGCATTCAGAGGGCATCGTGAAGATACAAGAAACATTGAAGAGTAAATTTGGAAAGCTTTCTCATATTATGATTGTTATCCCAGGTATGAACCCGCTTCTTAAAAGTCACCTGGAGAATGAGAAAAGCAGAACAAATATATGAGTGCTTCGTATTCAGATGATCATTATTTTGCTTCAAACAACATGTGCCCCTGTGCATAATAAGTGTAGCTGCAAATGCGTCCTTTTTTTCCTCTTATTTTTGGATACGCCAGAATATTTTAAAACTGACCAACTGTCAGTAGTAAAAAGATATGTCTGCATCAATTACGATGAAAAGAAGCTTCAAATTAATGAAAGTCTAATCCTGGGGTGCTTCCCCCTAACAATCAAATGGCCGAAGATTTAGAAGTGGAAGTGTGTGAAGTTTTTGGAAAACAATAAATTTCCATTAAAAGTGCAGAGGCAGGGCCTATGAAGGGGATTAATGAGCATTTAGAAGACTATTAATGTCAAGTTAAAAGTAATGACAAATGTTATATTGTTTATTAGTAAGTTTTTGCTTTACTTTACAATCCGAGCAATGTACGGAAGTTTTAAAAATGCCACTCTTATATATATATATATTTATATATATTATATATATATATAATATAATTATATATATATAATATATATATATATATTATATATATATATATATGATATATAGTATATATAATATATAATATATATAATATATGTAAACCTTTTTTCATTGTAATACATTCTGGTTCTTTTGTAATGCTAATGTGATTTTTCTTTTATTTGTCTTCAATGTTACAAAAATCCTGCTATCAGCAGCCCTTCCATGACTAAAGGGGCGCACAAAATAAGTCGCGGGGGGCGCAACTGACCTTACATTACGCGCACTGATATATATATATCTATATATATAGTATTATATAGTATATATATATAATATCTTATTATATATATATTATACTATATATATATTAAGTATATATATATATAATTAAATATTATATAATATTAATATATAATATATATATATATATATTATATAATATTCTTAGTGCGTGTGTGTGTGCCCCGATTTTAACATAAAAAAATCGGTCACAATATTTTTACTATGATTTCAATTAAAATTGGGCCTAATTGATAATTTTTTCCGATTTTCACATAAAAATAGTTCGAAGTTTGATATATTCTAAACGATTCGAAAGGAAATAAATATAATTGTTAAAATATTAATGTATTTATTTATTTAAAGTAATTATCTTCAAGAAAATCAAATATTTTTCGAATCTCTTTCAAATTAATTGTATTTAATTGAATTAATATATATATATATTAATATATACTTATATATAATATAATATATATTAGGCGAGATGTATATTATATTATACTATAGTATAATATAATATAGTATATATATCTATATAATTTATCTATATATATATATATATACATAGATATATATATATACATAAGATAATATATAACTATATATATTATATATATATATAGATATTATATTAATATATATTAAATATATATACTATATATATATATAGTAATATATATATATATATATATATATATATATATAATATTTTATATATAGTATGATATATATATATATATATATATATATATATATATGTAGTATAATATATATATTATATTATATATATATATATATATATATATATATATAATAATTATATATATATTATATATATTATATATATATTATTATATATATATATATAATATATATATTATATATATAAGTATATATAGGTGTATATTTTTTGTAGTAACAGCACAAATTCTTATACTTTTATCTCATATCTCAAAAACTACAGCATAGCTACAGGGAAAAGGAATACATGTTCCGGAATGCTGGTCCAATTTTAGTCCTGGAAAAATGTAAAAAAAACAAAAAAAAAAAAAAAAAAAAAAAAAAAAAAAAACAAAATCTCTAAAAATAAAAAATAAATTATACTTTTTTTTTTTTACAAAAGAAAACCCAAGGGTAAAATACCGCACCGGATGGCAGGAGTCGGGGGGTCTCTCGGCCGCCTTCCGGAGAACTACGGGGTAGGACTAATTCCCCTCCTCCGGGGAGGGCCGAACCCCCCCTCTTTGGTATTTGGGTGTCGGGGGTTCCTCCGCCCCTCCCCTTACGGGGTATGGAAAACGTCCTTCCCTGTGTTCCCCGTCGGCTCGAGCCCCCTACAATGCCGTGTAATACCTTTACAAATAATATATATATACTATATATTTATATTATGTCCCCTGCTCCTAAAAAAACAGCAAAATATTTATTTTTTAATTTATTTATTATTATTCTTTTTTTTTTTAATCAATTTTATTTAAAATTTTACAAGGATTCCAAAATGTATTCCTTTCGCTGTAGCTAATTTTAGTTTTTGAGTTTTTTTTTTTTTTTTTTTTTTTATTTTTTTTTTTTTTTTTTTTTTTTACTTTCCGGTAATAAGCTTTATAGCATTCAACAATGTACATTCTTTTTCCTGTAGCTTTTGTAGTTTTTTGAGATATCTGATTTTAAAAATATATTTTTTACCTGTTAATGAAATACATATAAGCCTATATATAGTTATAATATATATATATATATATATATATATTATATTATATATAATATTATTATATATATATATATATATATATAATATATATATATATATATATATCTACTATATATATGATTGAATATATATATATATTATATATAATATATATATATATATATATATATATATATATATATATATATATATATACTATTATTATATCTATATATATATAGTATATATATATATATATAATATTATATATATTATATATATATCTATTATATATTATATAATATATATATATATATATTATATATATAGTATATATTTATTATATATATATAGTATATATATATATATATATATAGAGATAATTATATTTCTGGATAGTAACTTATAATATATTATATATAAGTTATATATATATATATAGTATATATATATATATATACTATATATATGTATATATATATATATATATATATATTATATATATATATATATATATTAATATATATATATATCTAGTATATATATTATATAATATATATATAAGTATACTATATATATATATATACTTATATATTATATATATATATATATTAATATATATTATATATTATATATATAATATTTAATACAACTTATTCTTCTAGAAAATCAATTATTTTCTAAAAATTTCTTTCGAAAATATTTATTTAATTGAATTAATTAAACGTATTCCTTTTTTATAATTAAAATTATTAATTAATTGAAATTATATTTAATTTTCATCCTAAGTTTTAAGACTTTCAGTGTTTTTGACTTACATTTCTAATTTTAGCTAACCCCGGCCCCGGCCCCGGTCGATCCCTTCTTGTGCTCAATGTCAAGTAGCTAAAGTGGGTAGAAAAATAAATCCTGTTTACGGTAAATACAAAGAAGTCTCCTATAAGTTTGAGACTATGCACATAGATATACTGAAAATGAGTTTATGTAAAGGCTACAAATATTTGTTGACGCTAATAGATAGATTTTTCCATTATGTGTGGGCAATACCTCTTAAAGATATCACGAAAGAAACAATCGTGAAAGTACTAATCAACCAGATCATTCCTCATACAGGAATACCCAGTCACTTGGTTTCAGATCAAGGAGGAAACTTCACTTCACACTTATTTGAGAGTGTGTGTAAGTTACTGGGTATACTTCACACGACCACGGCAACGTACAGTCCTTTTTCAAATGGAAAATGTGAAAACACGAACAAGATGATTATAAACAGTATTAGAGCTATTTTAGTTGAACCTGGGATGGAAAACCAAACCAGTGGTTTAGATCTTGCACCCCCCCCTTTTGTTTTAATTCGCGCATTCGGTCTGATCTGATCTCCGAGAGTGGGAATTAGTCCGTAAGTGTTATAGTGTTTGGCAGAATATAATATTCTGGTCGGGGCCTATAATACAAATGTCCCGAAACAGAACCCATGTCAATGACACAATATTATGAAAAGCTTGCGGATTAATGGCTAATTCTCTCCCGTCCAAAGAACTACAATCTGCGCAATATGGAATAGTCTTTCTCCCCGAGATTTGAAAAGATGCAAAAGTATTTATTGGTAGAAAAAACCGTACAATGTCGGAAAGCTCGAACCAAAATATAGTGGACCCTATCAGGTGGTAAAAATAACAAATAACAATGCTCATCTGATCAAAGGTGATAAAATAGTAGTAGAAAATCTCAGAAATGTGAAAATCTTCTGTAACCTTGTTACTCATCCACCAGAAAAAGGAAATAGAAATGATAAATGAAAAAGAAAAGAGGAGTGAGAAACAATAGAGGATGTCTCTTGAGAAAAAAAAGAGTAGGGACGATCTTATAATAATTATTACGAAAACAAATTACAAATTAGTTAAGGTGTATTATTTATTCATAGTGTAGTTCCTTAACCTCTCTCAAGTAGTATTTTCCTTTGTTCTTAATTCCACTTTCTTTTGAATTTATTGTAAAATTTAGAAGGTTGGTGTGGAACATATGAATGAGGGATAATCAGCTGCTTCACAGCTGCTTATAGAGCCCTTCATCTCTTCTATATTCTCCAGAAGTCACCAAAATATGGAGTGAAAATTAAAGGTGTAGGGACGGTCATGTAAGACATTTGCATTATGTCATAGTGTGATGTACACCTATGTACGAGGCAAACTTGAAAACTTCACCCGTGTACATCTCTTACGATCATTGGTAAACCTCTATATAACTGCCCTTGTAACTAAGCGAATTCAAAGCATTGGAGAAACAGTTAAAGCATCCACTCCCCCCCTCAGGTGGGAGTTATGCCAAAGATTTGAATATAATTGGTTTTGAATCCGAAAGGAGGAAAAGCCAAGCTATAGACGGGATTGTGTGCCGACCCTCATTAGCGAGAGGTCGTGCTGAAAATTTGTGCTATAATTTACGTGTATTAAAGTTAAATTATATGCTGATATATTGTCCCTATTGTCACAAAACCATTTACGAAATTTATTGATTGTCCTATTTCAATTATCATTTTGAATTGCTTTAATAAACAATAAAGTGACAGATCTATCATTCACACATCAAAATCTTGATTTATTAGTATTAATTAAAAGGCTTTGAGTATCTCAGTCTATAACTTTGGTGGTGATCCCGGAGTGACCTATAATTAATAACCTTCAAATCTGGAGTCAGAAAATCTTTTAAAAATTACCTGTTCTTAATCAAAATTGTGATTTTGTGTCTAAAATTTAAACTGTTATATAAACTTGTGTTAAAACCAATTTATGTTAACGTAAATAAATAATTCTGTAATTTGGATAAGTGAAAAGTTTCAACTATAATAAGTGAAAAAAAGCCGTTACATAAAACAAACAGGCGAGAAAAATGCCAAAGCCGCCCAAAACATTCTCATACCATCATAACAAACTTTTGTGTTAGGTCTAAAATCGCCGCTTCAAACTTGTAAACAAAGTCCCTTTGTTAGTTGAAAATATGGTTGCCACAAAGAAACTCTCTCAAAGACTTAAGTCTAGTCGCTCCAAGACCTCCCCCACAACAGGGAAAGGGAGTAGAAAGTCGACTCCCCCACAACCTGCTCATTCCCCACTGATGGGAGACCCTCAATCTTCATCCTCTGAGCATGAACACCTTGAGTCACCTCGGTCTTCAAATTCTCTCATCAACCAAAACAAGGCGTCTTACTTAGTGAATACAAGTCTCCCCTGAAAAATTACAGCCACTTAACCTCGAGTCAACTCCCTGCTTTCGACCCATTTGGAGTTATCAGTTGGTTAAGTGTGATTAATGCAATCTTCAAGCTGAATCATATTGACGATACTCATGAACGATTCCGCCTGTTAGCTTCAATTCTACCAAACACGCTGGTATCAAAAATCCATTTTCCGCTGAAAGAGAATGCATATCAGTTACTTTTGGATGACATACAGGAAACCTATTTACCCGCTCTTAGGCAACGCGTCAGAAATGTATTTAAAAAAGGAATGTAACGAGACGAACTTCCGAGCGAATGTCTAAACAGAGTAAAAGACGTTCTAGGGCATAAGAATTTCGATTTGTTGGTCGAAAATAACCCAAACTTTGCTATCGAATTATTCCTAGAAGAGCTTCCCACAAACGTACAAATGAGCTTATACACCCTCGCAGAAGAGAAAGATATACACAGAATGGTACCGGTTGCAGATGACCTGTTCAAAAATTTCATCCGAAAAGAACGGAATTTTCAACCGCCAGTGAACGATAATTATTGGGGAAGCGTAAATCACATGAGAGGGAGAACAGACTTTTTTGAATCAGACTCACAGAACATACAGAATCTCTCACACGAAAAAGAACAGAACACCCACTTGACGCCACCCTTAACGATCCCGAGAGAATCTCAAGTCAGCTGGATGAACATATGAAAGCCGTTAAGGAGATGGCTGGGTCCATATGTTTGCTTATACAAGAAAGAAGGCAACCCACTGAAGAACGAAATACGAGAAGAGGACGCAGTCAAGCCAGGCAATCGAGGTACGATAACAGTGCCTTTGATAGTGCCATTAACGACTATTGTTATTATCATGCTCGCTTTTTACATAAAGCATATAGATGTGAATCAGAGGAATGTCCTCTCTACCCCTTACTCTTCACAAAAGGAGGGACAAATGCCTCCCAAAGTGCCAATCCCAAGGCGGGAAACGCCCTGAAGCGGCCTGCTTCCCATCACATCTAAAGGCAGTCGGGTAAATTTATATTCTCACAATAGAAAAGTCAAGTTTCATCCTGATGTAGTATTCATAAATAACTATGATATTAATTATGAAAAGAATAAGGAATGGAACACTGAAAATATAAATACTGAAAAGATTATGAATATAAATATAGAAAATATAGTAAAAATAGTACTGAAACTGATATGAATACTACTAATACTACTACTACTACTACTACTACTACTACTACTACTACTACTACTACTACTACTACTACTACTACATACTAATTTATTCCTTTGATTTATTGTAAATCTTCGTAAATTTAGCAGAAAAAATATTACCTGTATTTACCAGTTTTAACTAATTGGCAGGGAAAGGAAAAATGTTACTATAATAATAATAATAATATAATAATAATAATAATAATAATAATAATAATAATAATAAACTAATAATAATAATAATAATAATAATAATAATAATAATAATAATAATAATAATAATAATAATAATAATAATAATAATAATAATAATAATAATAATAATAATAATAATAATAATAATAATAATAATAATAATAATAATAATAATGACAATAATATTGAAAAGTTTGAAAAAAATAAGTCTTAACGAAAGTTGTATTTAGTAATACTTTAAAGTCTCGTATTGAAAACTGTGTTGAAATTCGTACCACCAAAGTACTCCGGACAATACTCTGTAACAGAACATTAATAATAACTTCAAATTATGATGATAAATTTTGAAGATGTTCACAAAAAAGTTGAAAGTTTGCACCGAAAAAAATTATGGTAATGCACAATTAAAGATTTCGATAAGGCCTGTTTAAACCTACGCAAAGTGGATTACTTACAACTTCTTTAATATGATTTTCATGTAATAATTTGCCTATTAAACACGATACAGTGACAGGTGAGGTAAATGAGACATGTATCTTCATAAAGTTTTGGCCGATAAAAGTTTTGAAAACAATACATGCTGTGGCATGGGGAACAGTTTTGCAAACGAAGCTCTGATTGGCTGAGAAAGCCCTGTGAGAATGCCGACGCTGCAACTGTATCAGGTTTATGATATTTTAAAATAATAAAGCCTGGTCTTGATTCGGTACTGAAGCTCAATTATATTACGGTCAGATGCAATTGCATAAGGGGAATCCCCCAATAGGCCACATGTTTTGCAGGCTAATGATACAAAATTGCCATTTATGAAATGAAAACCATTGAATTTGATATAAATTTGGGTAGGAACTATGTTAATAAATTCTGTTTCTGATATAAATATGAATATTTTGGGGCTGCCGTTTCTCAAACGTTATGAGATAGGTATAGATTTTAAACATGATATTTTAATAGATCCCTTAACTAATCAGACTATAAAATTAATTAGAAATATAAATTATAAAAATAAATATGTGCATGAAATTTCTAGAAACACCCTGTCTCCCTCTAAAACCATTCCTCTCTCTTCTTTGCATGTGCCTAATAGCTCTCTATTCTTTAATGATGTATTGATGAAATATAAAGACTTGTTCCTCAATCCTTATATAACAGAAAACAATGATGTTAAGAGTAAACAAAGTGAAAAATGGGAAGACATTTTTGAAAAACATAAAGGTTAAATCAGTAGCATGAGAATCGCATTAATAAACAAAGAAGGTCAGGTAACTACAAATGAAGAACAGCAGTAATGCCTGAAAGGGTCCTAATAGAATTAGCAATCACCTATCCTTATAAAGCCAATATTAAAGGACCTCCTATCTCTATAAGGCCACGAAGAATCCCTCATAAGTTATATTCTCAAACTAGGGCTGAATTTAATAATTTAATTGCAACCGGAGTTTTAAAAAGAACCAACTCCCCATGGGCTTTTCAGATATCTGTCCTTGAAAAAAGTAACAATAGTGTAAGGTTAATTTTGGACTTCAGAGAATTAAACAAGAGGTCTGAACAAGATCCTTATGGGCTACCAACATTGCAAGATGCAATATTCACATTGAAAGGGAGCAACTATTTCAGCAAGATTGACATGACCCAGGCTTATTATGGGATTCCATTAGACAAAAAAAGCATAAAGTACTTCACCATTACCAGCAATCTTGGAAACTTCAGTTACACCTGTCTTCCCATGGGTTACGTAAACTCACCATTTATCTTTCAAAGAATGACGAACATCCTCCTATCGGACATTAAGAATTGCCATGCATATATGGATGATATTTTAATCCATACAGAAACGCAAGAAGAACATAAAATTATACTCGAAAAGGTGCTTCAGAGATTACAATATTTATATATCAGTTTAAACTCTGCAAAATGCAAGATCGGCATGGAAGAAATAAATTATCTCGGATACATTATAAATGAAAACGGAGTAAGGCCAAACCCCGATAAAGTGAAAGACATAATAAATTTTAAAAAGCCTAAAACAATTAGAGAACTAAGAGCTTTAATTGGAAGAATTTCATTTTACCGAAACACTTTAGTATGCTTATCAGATATCATTGCACCGCTCAACATATACTTACGCGGTAAACCATATTGTAGAAGACATATCCAGTTGAATAACGCTGCCGAAATAGCTTTTGAAGATTCCAAAAAGGCCATACAACACGCTTCAACTCTGACCTACCCAAGCGTGTCAGGACCCATAAAAATCATAATCCATACAACAGAAGTGGCAGTTGCAAGCACCATAATGACAGACGAGGCAGAAAGTCTTCCTATCGCATTCTACAGTAGTATTTTATCTCCAACTGAACGAAAATATGATTATACAAATAAACTGCTTGTGTGCTTGAGCAAAGTATTGAAAAAATGTGGTTATCTCGTGACTGGTCGTCAACTCACAATATACACACAATCACGAGAGCTAATAAATAAATATAATCGTTTAAATCATTCTCAAAATCAAAATGTTTGGAAAATCCGCCAGCTTAGTCTGCTTAGCTCATTTAAAGTGGCATGGAAAGTAATTACTAACAAGCTAAACCCACTTTCCAAATTTCTCCTGCGAAATCAAATAATTGCAAACAAAGAAGAGTGCAATCTCAATGAAATTATGGAAACAGAAAAGGAAGCGGAGCTTCAAAACCTCTCAGCCAATGTCAGCGCGACGGAATTAAGAAAAGAAAACGGGATTGGTTCCTCAACGCGCGAAATACAAAATCAGGGATCAGGAATCAAATCTGAAATTGAAGAATCTGAACCCAGACTTTTAACTCCTGCGTGGCACGAGAATCTCTCACCTGCATTGAGAGGCTGGTTTAAAAAGAATGCGGAAGATGAAACCGCACGAGCTAAAACCATAAACTCAAAAGAAAGGAGAGATTCAGTCCCTTTAAAAACCACAGACCCACATTCTAAGAATACTTCACA
>JABUQX010012353.1:30000-35000 GCA_015478945.1 Trachelipus rathkii
TTGTAAACAAAACTCTCTTTGTTAAGTGAAAATATGGTCGCCGCCAAGAAACTATCGCATTAGACCAAGCCATGTCGTTCTAAGATTTCTCCCACCATTGGGAGGGAAAGAAAAAAGTGCTCTTTCTCCACGAGAGAGAGAGCCTCCTTTCCTCTCCTCATCCGATGCCGAGCCACTTGAGTCACCGAAAACTTCAAAATCACGAACAACAACAACAACAACAAGTCGACTCCGTGAATACCAGTCGCCCTTGAAAAAGTATAGTCATTTGACCTCCAGCCAACTCCCTCCTTTCGATCCATTCGGAGTGATCAGCTGGTTGAGTGCTATTAATGCGATCTTCAAGTTGAATCATATTGACGACACACATGAACGAGTCCGCCTCTTAGCAGGAATTCTACCAAATACTCTGGTGTCGAAAATCCACTTTCCGCTGCAAGAAGATGCCTATCAATTACTCATCGATGATATAGAAGAAACCTATTTACCAGCTTTGAGGCAACGAATTAGAAATGTATTTAAAAAGGGAATGCAACGAGGTGAAATCCCCAGCGAATATTTAAATAGAGTGAAAGATGTTCTGGGTCATAGAAATTTTGATTTGTTGGTTGAAAACAACCCAAATTTTGCTATCGAACTGTTTTTAGAAGAACTTCCTACAAACGTCCAGATGAGCCTCTATACTCTGGCAGAAGACAAAGACATACACAGAATGGTTAGGGTCGCAGATGATTTATTTAAAAATTTTATCCGAAAAGAGAAGAATTTTCAACCGTCAACGAACGATAATTATTGGGGAAAGGTAAATCTAATGCGAGAGAGGAAAGGCTTCCTCGAAGCTGACTCCCAAAACAGATCGAGTCACTCATACGGAGAGGAACGCCCACAAAACTCCACCCTCCACGATCATGAAAAGATCTCAAGCCAGTTGGAAGAAATGATGAAAGCCATAAAAGACCTGGCTGGCACTATCGAGCTGCTTGTGAAAGGAAGAAACCAAACAGCTGAAGACAGAAATATGAGCCGAGGACGGAGTCTAGGCCGAAAGTCGAGGTACAATAACAATGCTGTGGACAATATCACAAACGACTATTGTTATTACCACTCGCGCTTCTTCCACAAGGCCTATAAATGTGAATCTGAAGACTGTCCCCTCTATCCCCTACTCTATGCTAAAGGGGGAATGAATGCCAACCAACCTACAAACACACAGGCGGGAAATGCCTAAAGCGGCTGCACTCGATAACATCTGGAGGCAGTCGGGAAAATTTAAAGTCTCACAATAGAAAAGTGACCTTTCATCCCGAAGTAGTAGTAATAAAAGAAAATGAAATTAATAATAATAAAAACAATGAAGCATTGAACTTTGAACATATAAATGCAACGAATAACTCTATAGAAATTACAAATAAAAACAATACTGAAAATAATAATAATAATAATAGAAATATTACTACTACTACTACTACTACTATTAATAATAATAATATTAACAATAAAAAGAAAAATAATAATAATAATAATACTCTACTACTACTATAAACTCTCTGACTATTTTAACTACAAACTAATACAGTCACTAGCTACTACTACTACTACTACTACTACTACTACTACTACTACTACTACTACTACTACTACTACTACTACTACTACTACTACTACTACTACTACTACTACTACTACTAATAATAATAATAATAATAATAATAATAATAATAATAATAATAATAATAATAATAATAATAATAATAATAATAATAATAATAATAATAATAATATAATAATAATAATAATAATAATAATAATAATAATAATAATTAATAATAATAATAATTGAAAACAATAATAATATAATAATAAAAATAATAATAATAATATAAATATATTAATAATAATAATATAATAATAATAATAATAATCAAAGTAATATTGAAAACAGAAATTATGTATATGAAAGCAATAACTGTCAAAATAAAAGTGGTATCATAAACTTGCATGTAAATTCTATAAATAGTGTTGAAATCATACCACATAAATTTACCGACAATATTCGGTGCCAAAATATGAACTATGATAAAATTTAGAATATACACAAAGTAAAGGTACCGAAAACAATGAAATAAATTAAAGGTAATGTACAAACAAAATATATTAGAGGGCCTGTACGACTATCGCAAGCTAATTACACTTTCTTTAATGATATTTCATGTAATAATATGCCGGATATAAGGGCAGGTAAAGCTCATGAGACAAGTATCTACCCAAGTCTGGTCAATAACAGTTTCAAAAACGAGAAATGCTGTCGCATTGAAAGGGTTTTTGACGGAGACCAGACCGGAAAGAAAGCTTGTGAGATGACTGACCTGCAATTATATCAGGTGTATGATGTATTAAATAATAGGGAACTCATTGTTGACTCAGGTTCTCAGTTCAATATCTTGCAAGCGGATGCCCTTGCAAGGCGGAAGTTCCCAATAGGTCATATGCTTGCTGCTAATAATACTAAAATTAATATTTATGATGTAAAAACTATTGAATTTGATATAAAATTAGGTAGAAAATATGTTGATGAATTCTATATAGCCGATATACAGGTAAACATCTTGGGGCTTCCGTTTCTGAAACGTTTTGACTTAGGTGTAAATTTTAAAAATGATATTTTGATAGATCCCACAACAAATAAAACTATAAAATTAATTAGAAATAGTAATTTTAAGGAAAAATTTTTGCATGAAATTTCCAGAGACCCTTCGTCTCCCTTTGCAACCATTTCAACCTCTCCTCCGCATGTCCCTAATAGTACTATATTCTATAATGATTTATTAACTAAATATAAAGACTTATTTCTCAACCCTTATGTAACAGAAAATAATTATATAAAGAGTAAACAAAATGAAAGATGGGGAGAGATATTTAAAAATTATAAAGGTAAAACAAGCTGCGTGAGCTCAGCATTAATAAATAAAGAAGGTCAGGTAACTGAAAATGAAGAACAGGCAGTTATACCTGAAAGAATTTTAATAGAATTAGCTAATACTTATCCCTATAAAGCCAACATCAGAGGCCCCCCTATAGCTATGAGACCAAGAAGGATCCCTCATAAGTTATATAATCAAACAAGGGCAGAATTTAACAATTTGATTGCAACAGGCGTTTTAATAAGGACAAATTCTGCCTGGGCATTTCCTGTGTCAGTTTTAGAAAAGAGTAACAATCAAGTGAGGTTAATTTCAGATTTCCGTGAATTAAATAAAAGGTCAGAACCAGAACCTTATGGACTCCCCACTTTGCAAGATGCAATATTCACATTGAAAGGGAGCAACTATTTCAGCAAGATTGATATGACCCAGGCTTACTATGGGATTCCATTAGACAAAGAAAGCATAAAGTACTTTACCATTACCAGCAATCTTGGCAATTACAGTTACACCTGTCTCCCTATGGGATATTTATCATCACCCTTTATTTTTCAAAGGTTTGTAAACATCCTCCTTCAGGACATTGATAACACTCAAGTTTATATGGATGATATTCTGGTACATACTAAGACCGAAGAAGAACACAAGATTGTCCTTGAAAAGGTGTTTAAAAGGCTACAATACTTACATATTAGCCTAAACCCCACTAAATGTAAAATAGGTGCTAAAGAAATCAATTATTTAGGTTATACCATCAATGCAGAAGGGGTGCGTCCTAATTATGACAAAGTTAAGGAGATCTTAGAAGTACCAAAACCTAAAACAATTAGAGAGTTAAGAGCTTTTCTAGGAAGACTTGGGTTTTACCGTAATATGTAGTATGCTAGGCAGATATAAGAGCTCCATTAAATTTATATCTGCGCGGGAAACCTTACTCAAGAAGACGCATCATATGGAATGAGGCTGCTGACAAAGCTTTCGAAAATGCAAAGAAAGCCATCCAACACGCTTCAACATTGACATATCCTAGTACGTCAGGGCGATAAAATTCATCGTGCACGCCTCACAGGTAGCCATTGCAAGTGCAATATTGTCTGATGATAAAGAAAGCCTGCCTATCGCCTTTTATAGCAGTGTTTTATCTCCCACTGACCGAAAATATGATTATGCAAATAAATTGCTTGTGTGCTTGAACAAAGTTCTCCTAAAATACGGGTATCTCGTTGTTGGTCGAAAAATTGCAATCCACACAACGTCGAGAGACCTGATAAATAGATATAATCGAGTAAATCATTCTAAAAATCAAAATGTCAGGGAGATACGGCAGTTAAATTTTATTAGCTCATTTAGAGTATCATGGAATTTAATTACTACCAAAAATAACCCCTTGTCTGTATATCTTCTAGAAAATGAGATAATTGCAAAGGAAAATGATTGCAATGAAGCTGAAACCATGGTAACCGAAAAGGGGGCGTGGCTTCAAAATATCTCAGCCAATAGCAGCGCGGCAGATTTACAAAAAGAGAATGGGATTGGTTCCTCAGCAAGCTCCTTAACCAATCAGAGCGCTGAACACAAACCCGAAATGAATGAAACTGAAAGTGGGCATTTAAATGCTATTTGGAATGAACCTTTACCAGCTGCATTGAGAGGTTGGTCACAAAGGAATGTGAAAGGAGAAACCGTACGCGCCAAAGCCACACAGACGAAAGAAAGGATACAGTCAGTCTCTTTAAAAACATCTGACCCACATTCCACAAGTACTACGCATTCTCAGTGTGAAAAAAAATAAAGTTTGGATGAAACACCTATGCCAGTGGATGAGCGAATAGCCTTAGAAAATAAATTGTTAGATGAATTTAAAACTCAAAATGTACACAACGAAGCTGTGTGTAAGTGAACTGAAGATTCATTAGAGATAAAAACTGTTAATTTAGTCACAAAAGCGCATGTGGAATTGATAAAACGATTTAAAAAAGAAATAGATTATAAAGATATTATGATTAAACAACAAACTGATAAGTATATACAAACATTGCTATTAGATAAAACTAAGAGCTCTCTTAATATTAAAAAGCA
>JABUQX010012353.1:45000-46949 GCA_015478945.1 Trachelipus rathkii
ATATATATATATATATATATATATATATATATATATATATTATTTTATATATATATATATACTATATAATATATATATATATATTATATATATATATATATAATATATATATTATATATATATATATATATTAAATTATAAATATATATATATATAATATATATAATAATTATATATATATTTATATAATATATATATTATTATATATATATATAATATAATATATATATAATATTATTATATATATTATAATATATATATATATTTACTCATAAATTTACAGAATTTTAATTATTTTAAAGTATATACTAAGATATTAAAAATTTAATTAATAACAATTAAAAATTAACATTGTTATTACTATAATAAATAATCATGGCAAGCAGGTACCCATCAACCAGCAATGAAGAATCTATTCCTTGTAAATCAAAAATGTTTAGCATATAAATTATTCGACATAGCTAAGGATCATCAATCAAAACCTATTTGCAAATTATGCAAAATCCAAATTTCAAGAGGAACCAATAGAGGTGACTTTACAACAAATATACTTAAACATTTAAATACTAAACATTCAAAAGAATTAAAGGAGGAAAAAGAAAAGGAAAGACAAGAACAGAAAAGGAAAAGATCTCTTACGGTAAATATTTCAGAAACTAAAATCAGTAAAACTGAGCTACAATGTTCTAAGCAACCAACTTTGATTGATACTCTTAACAAAACCAAAATATGGCATATAAATGACGCTAAATCCAAGAAGATTCACAGATTATTGGAGAAATAATGGCAGTGGATTTGCAACAATTTTCAATAGTTGAAGACATTGGTTTCAAAAGAATCGGAATCGGAATCGTAATCGGCACTTTTGACTGGCATCGGTATCGGAATCGGCATCGGCTGGAAATTTGGAATCGTCCCATCACTTATATATATATATATATATATATATATATATATATATATATATATATATTATATAGTATATATTATATATATATATATATATATATTTGTAAATAGCTATATATATATATATATATATATATATATATATATATATATATGACCTTGTTAGTTTCACCGACACCGTTATTATTGGCTATTGATTTTTTTAAAATTTGGAATAAAAGATGTAAATAGGAACATTCCGATAAGAGTAAGAATGTTGAACCATTCCCTTTATACCTTCCCATTGTATCTTTGTTAAAAATTAATTTAATTCGATTATTTATTTATATAAGTTTTAATTAATTGAATTGTATATGATTCTCACTCTATTTTGGAAAGGATAATTCTAGCAATAAAATAAGAGCTATATTTAACGATTTTTAGCTTTTTCCTGCTAGATTTAAGGTATGAGGATTGGGGCTAAAACGATGATTGAGTCACCAAATTGGGTGTTCTGAACCTAAAACAATATCCTAGCCTAAGTTTTACTATGATACAAATTGCATGGAAAACTGGGAAAGGGGGTCCCTCTACCTACCTTTATATATATATATATATATATATATATATATATATATATATATATATATATATATATATATATTATATATATATATATATTATATATATATATATTATATATATATAAATATATATATATATATATATATATATATATATTAATATATATATATATATATGATGGGACGATTAATCGTGATCGTCATCGGCAAAATCGGCATATTTTTTCTCAATCGTCATCGGCAAAATCGACATATTTTTTTCAATCGTCATCCTCAAATTTTGCCGCATTATTTTGCCGATTAGGATCTTTCGTGTTTTCTGGACGTGTTGATTTTCAATTGAAAATTTGCATAATTATAGAAAACTTTTTCCACTGTCTTCAAAAAATATAATTCCTTTTTCTCGAGAAATTGTAGAAGTACTAAAAAAATTATGAAAGTTATAAAAATTGCATAATAAAAGCTGTTTCCTGAACC
>JABUQX010012354.1:0-20000 GCA_015478945.1 Trachelipus rathkii
TTCATATATATATATATATATAGCACACACATATATATATATATATATATATATATATATATATAAATATATATATATACTTACTGCATAACAGCTATATATATATATATGCATCCATATATAACTATATATATATATATATATATATATATATATATATTTTTATACATATATATATATATATGTATATATATATATATATATACCTTACCCTATTCTAACCTATACTATATATATATATATATATATATATATATATATATATATATATCTATACAAAAATATAAAAAAAATATATATGAAGTAACTTTCTCAACAATTACTTCTTATAATTAAAATCTTTTTCAAACTTGAGAAAATCCATTAAAATTACTAAATTAATTTAGAAAACCATTAAAAACGTTTACAAAATCTTAGTAAACCTATATTCAATCTAATGAACTTTAAAATAATTATCGGAAATTCCTTTATTGAACAATTTATCACTGCGACGAGTGTTTAGGAATTGTTTTCCAGTTTACTGTGAAGTTGACGTATTTTTCAGTGTTAATTTAGAATCTGTTTCTCCCTTTGTATGATTCTCTTTCTTGTCTCCTTTCTATCTTGCGTTTTTTTAAGTAATATATTTAAATGTTAGATTGAGGTTTTACATTCTTCAGTATATAATGAATAAAATATAAAACATAAATTTGAGTTTTGTTACATAATTAAACGAAAAATGTATTTGTTTATTATCCAGGTGTACCTAATGCAGCTTATCTCCCTTCATCTCTATGTATTGCATGATGTGAGTTGTGTTTGAACATTCTTGTGTATTTAATATAGCCAAAGAAGGCAACATATCATCTGTCTCCTTGTTCGTTCCGCACGGTACTCTAATTTTAAGGAAGTCAAGGTGGGAATGTAAAATATGAATTTTTAATGACATTCGGCGACCTAAATTTCTATAGCTTAGTAAGGGCTTTTTATTTAATAGATTACTATTTTTAGCTTTTTTTATTGCCAAGAAACCTGAACACCTTCGAATGATTTCCATCCTGTTATTTCGTTTTGCTTTGTGCTTTGTTTTAAATGGTACAAGCCAGGTCGTGACCATAATTCTGATTTAGTCTTGGCAAATAATCCCACTCATTCAATTTTGATATTTCGACGACTCAGGGAAGCTTGGGGATAAATGTTTGGCCTCGCACTTTTATGGCAGGTGTTTTCTGGGTCTTGGGTTTTTATATGTAAGGGACGCTAGTCATATAGATCAAGATTCTATAAAATGGTGGTGTTGTAACAACATCTTTGGATATCACGTTTTATTTTCTTTTTAACCTTACAATCAATATTAGTTTGCAAACTATCATAATTATATATATATATGTATATATGTAATATATCTTAATGGCATCATGTATGTATGTGTAATATGTATGGCAGAGATCTAATATGTATGTATGTATGTAGTGTATGTATGTAATGT
This sequence comes from Trachelipus rathkii, assembly GCA_015478945.1. Classification (NCBI taxonomy): domain Eukaryota; kingdom Metazoa; phylum Arthropoda; class Malacostraca; order Isopoda; family Trachelipodidae; genus Trachelipus; species Trachelipus rathkii. The sequence continues at coordinate 1,469 of JABUQX010012354.1, forward strand.
AATGTATGTATGTAATGTATGTATGTACATCTTATGTATGTATGTATGTATGTATGTAGGAATAAAAATATTAAATGTATGTATGTAAATCTATATATTAAGCTCTATGAAATAAAATATATTTTTTATATGCATGTAATAACATATGTATGTATGTATGTATGTGGAATGTATGTATGTGTATCACTGTATATTGGCATGTATCTAATAAGTACTGTTGATTAGTGTGTATACTATGTATGTATGTATGTATGTATGTATGTATGTGTATATATATGTATTTTTGTATTTCATATTTATTTATATAAAAAGCGCCCAGTAGCTTAGTGTTAAGAGCTCTTAAATAAGTGAGGTCCCAGGTTCACTGCAACTGGCAGTTGGAGGCCATGACTATTCTCTCCTTAGGCTTTGCTCCGTCACCACTCTGACGTTAATCAGTACACCCCACCTCCTAGTTGGGCTCTGCGTGAGCCAGTGGGTTTTATCTATAAAAAAAAAAAAAAAAGAACAAAAAGACGAAAAAAAATAAAAATATAAATAAAATAATAAAAAAAATTGTAAAAGCCTCTCGGAGAACGAGAAAAGGCTAAAAAACTCTCATGAGGAGGGAATTTTTATTGATTGTGAAGCTCATTATCTTTATTAATTGACAGTCTTTTGAATGCGCCCAATATTCGCGTTGTTCTAGACAAATATCAAATTACTACTATTATAGTATAATTAAATTCATGTAAATTATATAGCATTCCTTACAACATTAACTCTATTAATCAACATTGGTATTATATTTTCAGGAAGTGACCTCATCTTCATAATCTCGAGGAGGTAAGATGACAATATTCATTTCAAACAGATTCAATCAAAGTAATTTCACTCCCGATAGCGCAATAATGTTTTCCATAGTTCTACAAAGAGCTGCCCTTTACTGTCAGTTCAATCATAAACTTTTTATTCTAATTCAACGTTTCCAGAGTATTCCTCTTTCTCCACCTAAAATCTGATGTTCATTTAAAGAAAACTTAAATTATTATGCTTTGAATGTTTCAAAAGATAGTTGTGTACATAATGTTGAAATATAAGGTGCATATTTACAAAACCTATTTCTGTTTCCATGAGAAGCTACTTGAAGAACTTATTCTTTCGGATATAACAACACATCTCCCCTGCTTTTGGAAATGAATTTATCCGATCAAAGAGTTTCTATTTTCTTTATTTAGCTCTATGTAACACTAACTTAATTTTAATGCTCTTCTTTCATGTGAATTCTACTAATCTGTTCTCAAATATTCCTATTTAGAAGATATTTTGCTTCCCTATTGTTTATTCCCAGAATTTTCCTCGTTCTCTCTCTCTCTCTCTCTCTCTCTCTCTATATATATATATATATATATATATATATATATATATATTTATATATATATATTATATATATATATATATATATATATATATACAAATATACATATATATATATATATATATACTATATATATATATACAAATTTATCTTATATATAACCTTAATATATATACCACTTACTACATACTCATATATATATATATATATATATACATATATATATATATATATATATATATATTAACATATCTTATTATCTAATTTAACCACGACCAAAATCAGCAACAACAACCAACAACAGCAAATTGCATAATATATATACTTATAAATACTTACAATATAGCATAACATAATATATATATATATATATATGCGTATATAGGGGAAAAACATTGTCAAATAATATATAACATATATATATAAATAAATATATATGTAATAATAACCAATAGCATATATATATATCAACATATATATACTTATATATATATAGCAACAATATATATGTATATATATATATACTTCTTTACTCAAATACCATATATATATTATATATGCGCTTAGCTAGCAACAATAACTTAATATATAAATATATATATATATATGTAGTATATATATATCTTAATATGTATATATATATATAACAACAACAATATATATAATATATATAACAATAATATATAACAATAACATGTGTATATACATATATGTGTATATAATATAACATAATATGCATACATACCCATATACATACATATATATATATATTATATATATATATTATGTAACTATAATATACTATACTCTACCTTTATAACAACAACAGCAACATGCCATATATATATATATATATATATATATATATATATATATATATATATATATAATAACTATCACGTATATAATTACTGTATATAATAACCAACCAACTCCATACTATATATATATATATATATATATAAACAGTCAATAGTGCATTAGAGGAATTCAAGAGTAAATTGTTTGAGGAATGAATGTTACTAAAGTAGAGAAGGTTGCAACAATATATAGCAAATATCAGCTTCGAAATCTATGAAAACATTGGAAAACTCTTCTTTTAATGAATAAGCTCATCTGAACAATTAATTATTTTAAATGAAATGAAAAGTGTTAAAACTGGTGAACTTTATTGTAGGAGTCCTTTTCTTCTATCTTTATGAATTCAAGTGCTCTCAAATATTTATACCAGTCAGATATTTATTTGATAATGGATTTTACTAACATTCTTTCTCTAAAAGTTATTATTTAAACCAGTTTGTAATGTTTATAGTTTTGGCTTTTTGGTTTTCTAAAAAAGGGATATAAAAAGCTCTTACCTATTAGCAGTGTTTGGAATCCAGAACTGCTTTGTTATTTACATTTGATTGACCGCTTACAGACCTTGATTATTTAGGACTTTGAACAAATAGCATGCACACCTCTTAATACCATTTATAATGCAAGAAACATTTTTTCTTTACAATTTTTCTTTGGTACAAAGGAATCAATATCCAAAAAACATCTTTTTAAGCAAAGAATAACTAACTGTTATAAGATACTTCAAAACTTAACAATAACTTTTAATTATAATAATAGTAACGTAATATTTCTAATTAATGTTTGTAAAAAAGCAATTGAATAATTATACTTTTTCGATAAAGAAAACTAATTAATATAATAAATTCCCGTTAAAAATTCAAATCCTTGAAAAGTAATAATAATAATAATAAATAATAGATAATAATAAACTAATAATAATAATAATAATAATAATAATAATAATAATAATAATAATAATAATAATAATAATAATAATAATAATAATAATAATAATAATAATAATAATAATAATAATTTTCAAAATGTAATCTACATAATCTTGAGGAAAATCCCACAAAATCCTGAAATGTTATTACAGAAAGTGAAAATATTATTTGAACATTCAAAAAATTCAATTTTACTTTAGTATTCTATTCGATTGTAATATTCGTTGCTTAATTTAAAAAATTTTCACACTATTATTGGCGGCAATTTAAATTTTTTTTTACATATTTATTTTCTGATAAAGAAATGGAATCTTTTTCCTATTCAAATAAGATATTTAATATGATGTTTCTAAATATATCTCAATAATTATACTATGATTTATTTTTAGCGCAATATCTTTCATAACATAATGAGGAACAAAATTAAGTAGATATATATATATATATATATATATATATATATATATACCACTGCCTCTATACCATATATATATATATATATATGCTCTTATATGTATATATACACAAAGATACACAATTATATAAATGTATATATATATATATATATCTTTCTATACATATATATCTTATATATATATATATATATATATATATATATATATATATATATATATATATATATATAAATATATATGTATGCTATATATATATGCTGCCCTCACTGCCTATATATACCACTGCATTATATATAGATATACTTATATATATATATATATATATATATATATATCTTTATATATACTTAACACTACATATATATATATATATATATATATACCATATATAAATACTTATATATACTTATATATATATATATATATATATATATATATATATATATATATATATATATAACTCTGCCATGGGAAAACATTCTCTTATTCTTATTCTAATTCTAATTCTTTTTACTTGTGATCGTATATTATGGTATATGGGGAAAGGTTACACATTAAGATTAAGGGTTTAAGGTTGATTATAACTAATAAAGGAAACACATATACATATATATATATATATATATATGTATATATAGCATATATATTAAACATATATATATCATATATATATATACCTTATATATATATATATATTCTAAAAGTCGATTTTATCATAGTTTAATATTATTGACGGGCGAGACACTTAGAATGAATTAAAACAGGGAAGTTAAATTAGGGTTACGATTATATCGATTAAAAACAAATTAAAGTATTTTATGCACGAGCGCTTTCTTCTGGGACGTTCTTAGATCTTTTTCAAGTGGCGGAAAGAGCTTGAACAATGCGGAGGAAGGAGATAAGATTTTTTAAGAGGGTTAGGTGGTTGCATTTTTTGAGTTTTTAAATCAGTGAAATATATGGAGGATAGAAGAACAGAGTTTTGAATGTAATCGATCTTAATATTGTAAATATATAATGATTCAGTTATTTTTTCTTTTTTGTATTTTATTTATACTTTTGAGGATGGTTGCATTATTGATGGCTATTAAGCGGTTAGTGTTAGCACGGAGTTGTGTGAGGGAAGAGTTTGGATTGTCGTTGATCAGATCGGTTTTGTGTTGGTAGGTGCGGCAGACGAAATCATTAGTTTCACCTATATAAACGGAAGGGCAGTTATGGCAGGGGATCTGGTAAATGCATTGGGTTTGAGGGTTTCTTTGTTTTGGGGGATGTAGAGTATGTTTAAGGGAGCGGATGTTGTTTTGGGAGATGGATATGGATTTTGGGAAGTGCTGTTTAATGTTGTGATTAAGTTCATAGGGCAGGGGGACGAAGGTTTTAGGGGTGTTATTGTTGGCATTTTGAGTTTGATAATATTTTTGTTTTGCTTTTTTATAGGCAGAATTTATTATATGAGGGGGATAGTTAAGTTTTGTGAATGTGGAATAGAGATATTGAGTTTCAAGGGAGAGGAGGGTGGGGGTACAAATGCGGAGGGCACGTAGGTATAGGGCTGATAATGTGGCTATTTTGGTGTTTCTGTTGTGGGCAGAATACCAATGGATGTAGGTAGTGGAGGAGAGGAAGGTTTTCTGTAGACGGAATAATTTAAATGGGGGAGTCTTTCTAGGAGAGGAGGGTGTCCAAAAACGGTAACGGTGATTGAAAGAGGGAAGCCCATGGATAGGCCTATCCATGGGCTCCCCACTCTCAGTCACCCTAGCCAATCTGTTTATAGAGCTAATTTAATATAATCACATCTTATCCCATCCCCTTCTAAATAACTCCATTTGGATACGTTGATGACGTATTCGCACCATCCCCCTCCACACCGACTTTAATAATATCCTAACTCTCATCAACAACATACACCCCTCCATATCTTTTACCCACGAACTGCCCACCAACTTCACGTTACCGTTTTTGGACACCCTCCTATCCTGGAAAGACTTCCCCCATTTAAATTATTCGGTCTACAGAAAACCTTCCTCTCCCCCTACCTACATCCATTGATATTCTGCCCACAGCAAAAACACCAAAATAGCCACATTATCAGCCATATCCCTACGCCCTCTGAAGGTGTCGACCGTTTGAACATTTCTTTTGATTTTGAATGTGACGACGATTTGGACACCATGCAATTTTTGTATTGACTAAAGAATTATGCAATGGTAAACACCTCAACGTTACCTAACCTGACCTAGGCTAAGCCTAACCTAACCTAGCTAACCTAGCTCAAGCTAACTGGCACAAACTTTCAGCTAACCCTGACACGGCTCGTAACTGGCAACCTAGCACAGCAACTCAACTAACTTCCCGGCCTAACCTAACCTAACCCTAGCCCAACAGAGCTTATCCTAACATAACCTAACCTAACCTAACCTAACCTAACCTAACCTAACCTAACCTAACCTGGATGGATCGATGAAGTTAAAATTAGGCTTATATTGCTTAAATATGTCAAAAGATGCGTCTACGATTTGAACACCTCATGAGAAAAATGTTGTCGACCATTTTCCTGTAAGAAAAATGTGTCGACCTTTTGGGAACCTTTTGAAATATTTTTTAATGAGTGTTGACCCTTTTCCCCTGTCGACAATTTTCCCTGTCGACTGCTTGGGCTAGTCCACAATTTTTGTTGCACACACCAACCCACCCAACACCGCCCACCTCACCCCTTGTGAGTCTATGCCCTTTTTTCAACAGAGGAGATAAAAAATAAAAAAATTAATCAATTTTGCATTTGTTTTATTAAGAATGAGACGACATTTTTAAGTTTTCATCAGATTTTGATGGGATAAAAACCAAACCAAGAGAAAGATCTCGCCCGCTCAGTTACAAATCTGTCTTCATATATATATTATATAATATAAATATATATTATATATATATATATATTAAATATAATATATATACTTATTAATATTTACAGTTTACGAGGGCGTGACGGCTGTAATTGTGGTTTAAAGTTTTCTGCGATGATGTGACTGTAAATATAAGATTTTTCTTATAAAAATCTTTGCACGTCAATCCTCCGGATCGTTGCCAGATTACTTTTATTTATAGATATATTTTATGATGCAAATTTAAAGCTTCTTGAAGTCTTGCTGCTATGAGTACACAGTTCGTGTATCTGTTTATAATATTATTTAATATAATATCTTTAAGTAAATTGGTTGTTCCGCTGGAGTTTTATTTAAGTCGAGGAGACTTGTTAGGTCGGGTATTTAGCCCTTATGGTTCTGATTTGTAAAGCGGAATCATTAACTATCATCACACCTCTCTATTAAGGTTATAAATGAAAGATAACTCCAGATCTTTCATTCCAAGCGGTGAATGCTTCTCGACTGCCTCTTCACACGAATCAAAGACAATTTCCTTATATATTTAATTAAGTTTTATTCCTATAGTATATATATGTTTTCTTGTGGTCTAACAGTCACAAATTCTTTTTAACTCTATATTTTAATGATGATGATGGACTAGTTTTTATAGTTCTAATTTAATATAGCAATATTATAAAATCGTTTAATAAAATTCAAAATAGCTTTGTATTTTAAGTTAAATGAAAAATCAAATCATCAAAAATGAACCATAAGACTACACGAGTAAAAATAAATTTAAATCATCGTAGTTAAAAGTTTATGAATAAACAAACAAGAACAATAACCCAGAGGGGTTCGTTTACTGAAAATTAATAAACACATTCTACTTGTATGCTTTGCACTATACTATTATATACTTTTATATATATTATATTTTTACCAAACATATATAGTACATATCATAATAGTATTGACTATATACATTATAGATCGACATACGTATTTAAGATTTACTGATTATATATATTAATATATATATAATATATATATATAATATATATATATTATATATATATAATTATATATATTATAATATATATATTATATATATATTTATATATATATATTATATATTTGTTACCAAACATATATATACATACGTATACTATTATATATATATAATCTATATAATATATATATATATATATATATATATATATATATATTATATATATATATATAATATATATATATATATATATATTATAGTAGTTTTTATATATATATTTGTCACCAAACTATATATACATATCATATATTCAGTTTATATATAGTAATATAGTATATATATATATATATATATATATATATTATATATATATATATATTCTAAAATATATATATATATATATATATATATATATATATATATATATTAGTTTAAGTTGTATGCAAAATATAATGTAATTTTCGTCTCGTGCTATTCATAAATTGTGAGACACGTGGATCTATTTTACAGTGCCGTATATTTTAGTGTGTTTTATAATATATGTTACTCGCGTTCAATGACCAAATAAAATGACGTATGTATAATATCCTGTGATCAAATATGACGTAATTACTTATTGTCTAATCGTTGAGACAGCAATTCCTTTCTATTATTATTATTTTATCAATAATAATATTATTATTATTATTATTATTAATATTATTATTATTAATTATTAGTTATTTTATTATTATTTATTATTATTATTATATTATTATTAATTTTATTAATTATTATTATATTAATAATATTTTATTATATTATATCTATTAATTATTGTTATTATATTAATTATTATTATGTTATTTCGAAGTAATTTGTTTTGCAAACTATAATGCTCGAAATTACAATAATAAAAAATAAATTTTTACAATAAAAATAAATATTTAATATTTTTATCTCAAAAAGTTTTGAAGTTACATTAATTTCAAAATTTGAAAATTCGAAAATAGTATGAAATAAACTTTTAAATTGAAAGTTTTCAAATAATAATAATTAAACTGCTTGTCTACTTACGTTACCAAAATTGTAAAGTTAATATTGGGGTTGACGGAATTTTTAAAGATTATTTTATTTAAAAAATAAATTTAAAAAATTGTTTTAAATGAATTCAAATTCTAAATTTGTTAAGATGAGATCGCGTTTTTCGTTTTTAAAAGTTTACGGACTTTTTATTCTAAGTTACAATTAAAATCTTTGGATAATTTTATTGAGTGGAAGTTAATTGGAAAAGTTTTTAAGTTCAAAGTGGACTTAGAGTTTTTACGTTATTTCGATTTATATTTCACTGATAAAATTAGACTATCGTTTTGCTTTTGTATACTAGTTGAAAATGTAGGAATAGTGAGCTCTAGCCCAAGATCTCTGTCTTTTATACCCATTATTTGTTTACCGAAATCTTATGTAATAGGATGGGTATCCGGCGATTTCAACTTTTTATGCAAAAGAAAAAATATAATATGAAAATTCTATTGTGAAATTGGGAAAAACCCTTAGGAAAAACCGTGAGAAAATAAATGATATCGTGGGAATATTATGTTATTTCGAAATATGTGTTTTTCCAAATAGTTCTAAATATCATTAATTAATTACTTACATCCTGTTTATTGATTTGGGGTTTTTATACAATTATGCAATCGAACTTTTCAGTTTGTCCCCCCTTAAAAAAATTTTTTAAAACTTAAAAATTTGACTTAGATTAAAAATTAAAAAAATCAAAAATATTAAGTAAACTAAAATATTTCAAAAGTTCTAACTAATAAAAATAATAAGTTATGCAATAACTTATTAATGTAATGTTCCGGCTTGAGTTCCATAATGTGATCTTCGTGTATGAGTCGAATCCTTCTTCGTCTCGTCAAGCCTTTTTCTCTCCTTTGTATCTTTTGAAGTATCCCATTCGCCGTGTCCTCTATAATACCTTAAAGAAAAAGAAAAATATCGGCAGCAGTATTGGGTTTCAAAAGATTGGAAAGATTTGCATGTTAATGTGTAAAATGTAAAGTAAATTCAAAGAATTTGTATTAAAAGAATTGTATGAGAATTATGAACATATGTTAGTAATTGTCCTTGTTGATTGTTGTAACTTGATTGTTGTTTCAAGTAAAGTATAAATTGTTGTTGCAAGTAATGTTTAATTACTGTTGTGTGTGTTTGTTGCATGTTGCACAAGTGAGTCTTTAGTGACTGAATTTGATGTCTTAAAACAGTTTGTATGCAGTTGACTGGTATAAAGAATGTTAAGTGTTACATGTCTTTAAAGTTGTATTCAATGTGAATTGATATGATGACAATTGAACCATATTATCATTGAAATGAAATAAAAGAAAATTTGAAAAAAAAATAAAATTCTCAAATAGACTAAATTCTTAGGAAAATCTGTTTCATGTTTCGTTTTTTAAAATGCTGTATTTTCATTAGGAAAATTTATAGATAATAGGGATAAAAAAAATCTGATAAACAGTGACAATGTAAAAATTGAAAAAATTTGCTAACTTTTATATTTGTTGAACAAGGACATTATAAAAATAATTAGTAAATTTATAAGATATTTAAAATTTATACGCTATCATGCTGGGATAGCGACATGTTTATATCTAAATATTCCTGGGATTTTATAATCATGTGTCTTGAAGTAATAAATTATAAACAAGTGTTCTCGAGTAATTTCACATGTTGATTCATTACTCTGCAAACTTGTAAAGTTACTCGAAATCAATTGGTAATAAGTTATTGAATTGAACAGGGACAATATAACCAATTTATAAAATTCTGACGTGGGTTATAGGTTATAAATATTATAAGATATTGAAATAAATGTCTTTGTCCTTAAATTTGTTATTAACTGAAATTTGGTACTTATTTCCTGCTGTGACAATGCTGTGACTATATATAATGGAGTCCATCCCTAGGACTTAATATAGTGTCAAATAAACTTTACCAAATGCCAAGGATAAATTCTATTATATAATTTTCCAAGTGACCTGATGATTGGTGGTGGTTTTTAACATGATAGGGAAATTCCTCAGCAACAAATAATGTCATTGCTTGTTACTGACGAACCACATTATCCTGAAAAATGCGTACCTCAGTGTTCCCTGCTAAAATGAATATCTGTAAAATAAATACATTAATGTTCCCTGCTAGTATACCTACTGCAGCAAAATTCTGTAAAAAATTTCCGTGTTAGGATTAGTAAATAAATAAAAAATATAAATTCATTTCTCTGTAAAACGTTTTGAATTTAGATTAGTAAAAAATAAATTCCTGTTATTATAATTACCAAGATTATATTTTATCTATATAAGAAAATATAACAAATTTTGTGTGCGTGTGTGAAATATTAAGAAATATTCTCTAATTGGAGAATCTATGAAATCTGTAAAAGAATAAAATTATTGAAAATTTGAAAATAAACAACAAATTCTTGTATTCACACTATTATTCCTCAATCATCCTTACACCTCTTTGTTTGCCTATTTTTGATAAAAAAAATGGAAAAAAAAATATAATATTTTAAACATAAAATTCTAGGTGTGTTTATGTATTTAAACATGATTGGATATTTATGAACATGAACTGAAGTGTTGTGTTACTAATACATAACTGTATGTCAGTTTAAGCTAATATGTAACAAGATTACCAGAAATCTTCGGTGTAGGTAAATTACCTAATATGTTTAGTGACTGTTGCTTGTGAAGTCAAACAATAAATAAATGTTTCCATGTCGTTTGCATATACACATAATGCTCCATATGTAAGTATTTCATTCATTTACGTGTGCAATTCCCACATATGAATCTATACACAAGATGATTCATTCATACCAGTGTTACGTTCATGAGATCTACATGTAAGCGATTTTTACTTTAAACGTGAAATATTTAAGTGTTGTTGCATTAATGAAATAACAAATCGTGGTATGTAGGTCAAACTAATTATTGTTACTTGACCCTTTTGTAACTAGATATTTCTAAATGTGTTAGAATTTTAACTCTTTCATTCATACATTTTAAAGTTACAAGTAATTTGTAATGATAAATTACATCATATAATGATAATTATGTGGTTATTATGACTTACACTAGATATTTACTATGCATCGATCAAATATTATTAAAGTTCAAATGGGTAACTATATCAGTTTAGAAGAAAATCGCAAAGTTATAGCTGATATATACTTATAATTCAGAGTGGGTAGCCGTGTACTGAATCACTAGTGGCTTCCTACTTGTTCACCTATTATGCGTTTTCGCATGTTATGCTGAATATTGTAATATTTGTAATGTTACCATTTATATTTATAAGATAAATTAGCCTTAAGATTGCTATCCTTTATATGTTGGGTCATCATACTTTCAACACAAAAAAAAAATAAAAAATGTGTTAGACAAAATGTTAAACAGATTACTGTGTTGTATTTCAATTTATGATATCTGTAAGAAAAATTATTAAATTATTATTCACTACAAAGGTTATAAAAGAATCTCTAGTATGTGCCTAATTGTACACCTTTCAAATGATTTTCTTATCTGATGCAGGATTAGAACTATGCATCAGATAAGAAAATCATTTAAAAAGATTTGAAGCAATGAATCTGGATAGTTGAACGTGCACTTTCTCGTATCCTTCAACAATGTCAAATTTTAGATTAGTAAGTTCTGATGTTCCTATTGATCCTGTATCATGGTGCTTCTGGCTTCCTTGCCATCAATCTTTTCTTTCAGACTTTCACTATGAGTTTACTCATTTTTGTCGCTTAATGAACTTCCTATCAAAATGTTTCTTCCATGTTTCGCAAATTATCAGTGAAATAGTTAAGGTTTCTTCTATGGTTCCTTAAGTATTGAATCTATCTCCTTTCTTGCCCGATCAAATGTGTTATTTGGATCCGAATGGATAATTGAACTTCTTAGCAAAAATGTTTCTTCTGTGGTTCCCTTAAGTATTGAATCTATCGTTCCTTACTTCCCGATCAATGTGTATTTGATCCGATGGATAAAACTGTAATCTCTCAGTTGACTGATATGCTCATTCTATCTCTTTGGGTGGCTTCAGATTTTTATGAATCTTTTCTTTTAAGCTTCATTTTTATACTTCTACTGTGTCCAATGTGAGTGTTATTTAGCGATAATCTCTCTATCTCGCCTGTCCTTTCCCTCGTAAGCCAGGAGAAGAAATAACAGACTACATAAAGAAATTATTTTCAATAATCCTCTTCATGGACTGATTTCTCTATTTAATTTCTTTCTGCTTTGAAAACTTCTTTATTTATTATGAAAGTATCTTAAGGTGTGATCTGCTGATATCGTTCTTTAATGTTGTTGTTCTGCAGGATTTTGTTGATATTGTGTATGAATTTAAATGGCATTTTCTTGATGTGTTTTTATGCCTTTTTATATGCATCATGTGTTCAATATTATTTCTTTACATTATAACCTGCATTCTTCTGTATTCTTCCGATCACAAATAAATACCGTGCACCTTATCTTGTGTCACCTTGAAAGAACAAAACTAGAGTTACACCTCTCGAGCCTTTAACTTCTTTACCAAATTTGAAATCGTTTGCTTGGCCTTCGCTCACAATTTCTTGGATTTTGTTCTTTCTTTCTTCACAAAGATAGGCGGTTGGTATGATCAGATGAAACTTTTGATTGATCTGTGTAGTCAGCTTCATGCTTGTATTATCTAGAGAGTTTTAGAGTTGAAGTTACTACTTCGATAAGAGTGACAATGGATGTTTGTCAACAGTCTTTACCTCTGTCCTTCTCTTTTCCACAAATATTTAGCTTCCTTCTATATATCAATCAGATGAGTCTGAAGAACTTCGTGTCCATTAGAATTAGAATAAGTTGGAAGGTGAGCATTTTTAATCTCTGTACCCGAATGAAAAGATAAATTCGCTTATGCTTGTCATGCAGCTTTGCTTTCGGGCTTTTCCAGTTTTCCTCTTCTTCTATTAACTCTGTATCTTCTGCTCAATGCGCGATAGTACTTGCGACTTTTAAGATGTTGGACACTTATACGTCATAGTGTCATTAACGTTTACCCTAAGTACATTAGAGTTGTGCGATGAAGTTCCTTTACAGAGACTATCATCAATTTGGATCAGCGTATTTTCCGAGTTTTCTTCATCTCGTACTTCCTACGTCTACTCTTCTTTATGTGTAAAGCAGTATGATCCTTACAGCTTTCGGTACCTTCTCTCTACGTACCTCATCATTCTAGTTCAGCCTTGTGACCATCATCGAATGGACCATTCCCTTATCTCCATATCAGAATCAAGATATCTGAATCAATCGGAGAGGTCGGACTCCAACAGTTCCTTATAACTGAGGCCCTTACCAGTGTAAGCTGCACTCATTCCCATTTGAATGACTATGCACGCTCGGGACGGAATTATTTCATCCTTTGTATATTTACCAAAGGGTTGCAAGTAATGCTCATTCTCAAATGTTAAATCTTTTACCTTTCTGCCATACAGGTAAGTGAGCTAAACTTGGGACATTATTTGTCCTTCCCTGAACCTAATCAGGTATTAACTTGCAATTGGAATCAATCTTCGTGACCCCTTCACCTAAAATTTACTATCTTGTATAGGTGGTTCCTACAGCATGTTTTCCTAATGCCTTTACATCGGTACCGTTCTCACGAATTTACGAATAAATCCGGAGTTCTGGAGACTTTATAATCATACAAGTCACCTACAAAAACATCACACATGAACGTTCGAGGCGGTCTTACTTGAGACTTTATAACATTACAGATCACCTACAAAAACATCTTGCGATATTGTTCGAGGCGGTCCAGATACCTTCTTTTACTGGCATAAATCACAAAATGGAAAGCTATTTTGCATGTTAGTTTAAAAATGCTTCCAAAAAAAAAAATACAATAATGTTACACTAATACAATGGTATATAAGATTGGGTTCCTGAAACTTATCTATGCTGTGGTGTATTAATATTCATGCTCTTCAAATTTCTTCTAAGTTTTGTGAAGACTAAACATAATAGAGCAATCTTTATAATTAAATATGCTGTAGCCGTTATCTTTGTGCCATGTAAATATTTAATATAAGTTCTTATCGGCTAGCATAATCAAAATGTTCTTCCATAATCTATTACTTCTGATTTGAGCTATTAATTGGCTCTGTGCTATAGTGTGTCTGTGCCTGTCTGCTCGGATTTTGCCCGATTTATTCTGATTTATCACACAGAACAAAATTTCTATAATATTTCTATTTAACTGTACGGTTTTCCACAGATAAGAAGTGGCTGGAACCAATCCCTTCAATTTACGAGGCACAAGAGTGATTTTGGTCACTTTGGCATCATCCAGATCATAAATTATCGACGACGTCTTATGGGTACAATTCCCTCAACCTCCTTCGTTTAATGGATTGTTCTCTGAAATCACTTCAACTACTTCGCAAATATCTAATTTGGTATGTCTCGTATGTGGTTATTCATTGATATGAGTGCTAGGTTAGGATTTTGGCAAAGCTTCAGAAATGACTGTCAAATTCCTTTGAAGTTTGATCACGTCCTTCTTTCTTACTAATCATACATCTTTTAAGCTAATATACTTTTATTAAATAAAGGATACTATCCTCATGGCTTCGGTTGACCATATCCCGCTCTCTACTGATCAGAGAGGTCGGACCTATCAGCGGTTTTAGACTGTGTCCTCACCCATGTAATCTAAAGCCAACTCCTCAAATGGTGAGTAAGGCAGCTCGAAGTAAGAATCTATTCTTTCATCTACATTTACCCTAAGTGCAGTAATACTGTGCGCTAATATCTTAACCCTCTTAAGAATCGCAGGAGCAATGACCTTCTAATCTATTCTGAATTCTTCATATATTGGCACTACAACCGCATATATATATATAATAGTATATACTATATATATATAATATATATATATATATATATATATATTATATATATATATATAATATATATATATATATATATATTATATATTTATATTTATATATATATATATAGTCTACACTTATGTATTATGTATAAAACAATACTGTGTTTTCAGCACTCTATGTATATATTAATATAATTATATTATTTTCGGTATTTTAAGTATGTAAATTATATACATTGTTTGTCAGAATCCTATATCATAAAATTAATAATATTCGGCAGTATTTTTTATATAAAGTAAATTAATATAGTATTTGGCAGTATTTTGTATTAGTAAATAAATATACTATTGTCATTTTTATATCGGCATAGTTATATCCTACATTGACTAACATTATATTATATATATCTATAATATATAATCGGTTTGTTTAATATATTAAAATAATAAGATTTTAATGGCCACTTTCCTTTTATGTGCCGTAAATAGTTACTTAAATGCCCTTTAGGCAAATTCTTAATGCCATTTAAATATACTGATATTATATAGTATTTTTAATAATTGTATTTAGTAATTATATTTCGGCATTCGAGTAAATTATACTGTGATTTAATTCTTTCGCTTAGTACGTTTAAGACTAATTAAATGCCTATTTTACATAGAAGGCATTAAAATATAAAAATTAAATATTTTATTTAGGCTACCTTTTCATAACTAAATTATTACTGTATTTTTAGGCAACTATAGTATATTAAAATTAATAAATAAATACAGTAAAATAACTAAGTATTTATATATCAGCTATACCTATTTCTCTTTAAATCTACGTTAACGCGTGATTAACTATGAACTTAGCGATCTAAGCGTAAATTTGTGCCTTAGTATTTTGGCATCTCAAAATTTATAAATTTATAAATGTAATTAAGCATAACTTTGGGCCTTAAAATTTTGGCAGCTCAAAATTTTATAAATACGAGCGATTAGCTATATTTAGCAGTTAAGCATAAATTCATGCCTTAGAATTTTGGCAGCTCAAAAATTAGAAATATGAAAGAATATAAAATAAAAATATTTTGAATAAGTATTAAAGTTTGAGAGAATATAAACTAAAAATATTTATTATTTTAAATAAATATTAATTAAATATTAAAAAAAAAATTTAAATAAATGCATTATGTAAATATGTTTATGTAGGGTGTTATGTGTTTTACCTATGATGACACTACTCTACTACAGATGGTACACTTTATATGGTACCTGCATTTGGTACGGCACCTTCTCGCAATTCTCTCCTGCGAAAGCTTCTTTCCTGCTTTCTCTAACCTGAGGTTTCTTTCGCCTCGCGGTCTGATCCGCTTTCATCATGCGCGGCTGTTTGCCTATTCCGATGGATACGACCAATTATTTTCGGTACTGTATTGCTCTCTCTCTTAGGGCTTGTTTCCCTTTTGCCGATGGTGCAATACTTCTCTAGTTTAGAAAGAATATATTCTTTTTAACCTTTATCGTTCTCTTCATCAGAGTTTAACGCTATGTGGCATTCTTCCATCGTTTCTTTCGGAGCTATTTTACAGGGATCATGTTCATCCCAGTTAGTATGGTACGAGGGTGGAGTAGAGACTCCTTCATTCTCGTATGAATTTTCACCTTCTGGCGATCTATCATTCTCCTCAGCTTTACCCCTCAATGACAGGGTTGAGATTTCACTCTCTGCTGACCAATTAGTTACTTGGTATGCTTCTCTAGGATTACTCCTTCTGTTTTGCCAACGGGCTGATCTGTATTGCCTACTTCTTTCAGATCGATTATTGTTTCTCCTTCTACTTTCAAATCTCCTTTCAAATCTTCCTTCTACTCCTCTTCTAGGAGGGTTATATTGTTCAGAATATTGCAATGGCTTTCTCTCAGTGATTACTTTCTTAAATCCACCTTTCATTCTGCTATTTGCTTGTTCTCTGCTTTTTCTACCTTTATAGCTGTATGAGTCGTGATCTCGATAACTCTTTGGATATTCTCCGTCTGAATATTCGTGTTGATGCTCACTCTCACTTTGGTCTACTTTATTTACTTTAGCCTTCATTATATCATATAATTTGATTGAGGTTCCTGACGTTTGAAATGCGTTTCTCATGGTTTGATCTCCTATTTTTATTTGTATCGTATTGCCACCTATTTCTATGTCATAGTTTTCTCCTATAATTTTATCTTTTACTTCCTTTATTATCCCATTATTCTCTTCTCCTTCTCTCAATTCTGTAGTCATTAATTTTTCTTCTTCCCTTTTATTTTTAACTTCTTTGTATTCTTTATTCCACCTTTGCACTTGGTTCTTTATTTTATTTAAACTATATTTATCATTAAACCAACTTAAGTTGCTCTTCTCTTCTTCTACTTCATCTCTATAATTTTCATTCTTTTCAGCCATTGTTCCTTAACTGTTTACTCTCTTGGCAATAATGTATGAAAGTTTATCAATGTTTGTCTCTGGTTTGAGTGGTTACAACCACTACCGTTCAGAGATGCTTGATTCACTCTATAATCAAATCTTTTAGGCCTAGCTGTCCGCTGGGACAATTGCTATTCAGCCAGTAGAGCCTTATGCTACTTACCAGTTCGTGGCTCACTTTTATCGTTACTTTTACTTAAATTTCACCTTTTCACCCCTTTTCTTCACAGAATATATATATATACAGTGGCGTATCCAGAAATTTTTTTCGGGGGGGCCAAACAAAAATCGTTCTTTATATATATATATATACAAATAATGTGACCTTCTAGTATTATATATATATATATTCAGGATAAAACCTTATATATATATTAATTAATTAATATATAATATATACAATATATTTCCTTATAATAATAATTTTATACTCTACTTACTCAATCACCTATCCCTCTATTTATATTAACTACTGCAAGAAGGGTTGGAAATTTGGTGAAAAGAAGGAAAATTTAATTAAGGGTGTGAAATTAAGTAAATTAGTTTTTAAGAATGCTTAATTAAGTTTTAAGGGTGTTCCGGGGTGTTGTCTCAAAGAATATGTTACTTTCACTTAAAAGCAATGAATATTTAATATTGAAATCATACTTGAAGCGAAACGCGTTTTTTGTCGTTTTTACTCTATTTTAAAATTGCTTAGGAGTGGAGAGAAAAAAGTAAGTTCTTT
>JABUQX010012355.1:0-5000 GCA_015478945.1 Trachelipus rathkii
ATTCCACGGATACAATTTGGATTTATTCTTTCAGTTTTCTTTTAAAATTATTAAACTTTATCTATTTTTAAACAGCAATTATATTTAATTATTATCAGCCTACACAGATCTTTAAATCTAAATATGTACTTTTAAACAAATATGAATAATTTTAAGGTATGTGTTCTATAGTAAAATCGCTAATAATAATTAAATATGTAGTTTTAAAATATTAATAATATATATCCTAATCTTTAAATTTCATGAGAACTAATTATTAAAAATGCTTCAATTAAAACTAACGATGATTTTGTATTACATAGAAACACAAAATATTCATTCATACCTATCAATAAATCTCACAAATATTGATTAAATTGAAATTTTTATTCTAATATTTGCATAACTCAAATGAGAAAAGGAAAAAAAAAAAAGCTTACCGTTTAATTTTAAACTGAAATATTAAAAAACACAGAGCGACGAAGAAAAAGAGCATAAGAAGATAAATCTTCTTTTCGACCATCCTTGTTAGAACCATATTCCCTCGAGGTTCTTTTCTACGATCCTCTTAACTCTTCACCACTAATGTTTTGTCAATTCAAGAAAGTCAAAAAAGTCTTTTGGGAAATCAAAAAATACAAGAAATTACCCAACTGGGATCGCAGATACGAATAAATGATACTAAAAGTCAATTTTTATACGTTTTTAAATTTAAAATACAAGTTTTTTTTTTGCAGTTTTAAAAGTTAAAAATATTTTCGTTTAAAAATAAATTTCGAAAAAAAAACTTAGATTTTCGCAACAAAGATTTTAATTTCCAAAACGGCTTATGAAAAGTGGATACCAGAGTTCAGAAGTGCAACAGTTCCGCAAACATCATCCAGTCTACTACTACTACTACTACTAATAATAATAATAATAATAATAGATTAATAATAACAATCCAATTTAATAATAATAATAATAATAAAATAATAATAATAATAATAATAATAATAATAATAAAACAGTTACTTATTATATAAATGGAAATTGTTTAGAATAGAACTTTTCCAATAATCTGTTTAGCACGTGTGACTGAAAATATTTGTCATTTGGGACAAATCACAAATCTAGCAAAAAGGGGATACAGAAGTCAGAAACCCAAAAGAATGAAATAAAGTAATTAAAACTTTAGAAGTGTATAAACGGAAAGCGACAAAATTTTTGTCCTTAGTAACAAATAAATTAACCTTTGTGTCATAAGCGTACACTACAAAAATAAGCCGAAACCAAAAAAAGTGACAAAAATATCACTATGAATTTAATCAATACTATTACCCAAAGGAAAAAAGCAAACTGGTAAAACACTACTTTCTTATAAGTAATGTATTTTCATTCTTTAAAATATTCTTCATTCAATCAAAATTATAGAGTTGGTCGATCGATATTAATATTTATTTAACAATTTTGGTTAAATATATTAATATAAATACTAATATACAATTATTATATATATATATATATATATATAACCTATACTATATATATATACTTATCATAACATATATAGTATACATAATAATATATATAAATATATATATATATATATATATATATATTAATATATATATATCAATATATATATACTACTTATATATATACTCTATTATATATAATCATATGGCCTTCTTCAAACGGCTAGGACGACCGGTGTCGCCCATGGCAAAGGGTCCGCGGCGTTCGATTCCTAGTCGGGATCCTAGTAGAATATTCCTAGACGAAGTTCCCCTCAATGAACGCAGTTCAAGTTTTTTGTAGGGTTAAACTTTTTTAATAAAAAAATATATATATATATATAATATATAGATATATATTAATATATATATATATAGTATAATATATTATTCCTAGTCATATATACTATATATAATATATAATAATAATAATAATATAATATATATATACTATATATATAATCATATATAATGAGTTTAAATCATTTAATATCGTGACTGCAATGAAAAGAAGGAAACAATGCTGCAGAAAGTGAAAGTTAGGAAACAGTTTGTAATGATAGGAAGGCTGCTGGCGCAAATTAATCCTTGTGGAATGTAAAGGAACTAAATCTTGACTGCGCTAGGGCTTGCATGAGGATCTGTTGTTACCTGTGTTAACATCTATAGATGAGTCTGAAAAGTGAAACCTATCGTCGGAATAAGAGTATCTAGATCTAAGAGCTTGACCAATGTGTCTAGATGGAAAATTCATGGTCCGCACACCCCGTGTTTAGGTGTCGAGAATAATTGATAAAATGAGGCATAAAACGCATTAGGGATTGTGTGACCGTTTGTGGAAGAATTGGAGCGCAAATGAGGGGAATAAATAGACGGTTTGGTCCAATGTTTGAAAAGTATGGAGGATATCCGGTTGTGGTTAAGCGGAAATAGTTGGTGAGTCTGCTGGGAATCGACAGCGTGGAAGCCGAATGAAAAAGCTCTTGGCATTGAGGCATTAAAAAATGCTCTGCGAGGAGAGGAATGCCGAGTTTGTAAAGCGCAGAAGAAAGGTGCTTAATATAAGTAAATGGCGGGGTTTTCTGAGGCGGTATGGTTGCTCCGCTGCCCCCACCCACCTGGGCCAAATGATGAACCCTAAATTGACGACGATGCCATAGTGAGGGTCCGTCGCAGTCCCATAAGCCCCTAGGGTTCGATTTCTTCTGACATGCGACAGTTTCCTGCACTAAAGGGCTATAAAAGCTGCAAATCGCCGTCTTAGGCTGGGCTTTCTTTTTCCTACTGCATTTAAATTCTTCATTCTACTACTTTCGTCTGCCCTGCATATGATGTACCACCTACCCCCAGTCAATGGCAGAGAAATTTGACAGTGAGCATATGATGTATATATGAAATATATATATATATATATATATATATGATCATAAATATATATATATAATATATACTAAAATAATATTAAACCCACCGGGACTCCGAGCCCAGCAACACGCCGTAAACACTTTATAAAGAATTGAAAACATACACCTATTATTTATATATACCACAACATAATAAATCAGAAGTTTTATAGACTAATTTCAAGGAAGACTTTAAAAGTAGTTAAGAAAATTTTCAGCAAGCAATCAACTCTAATATATCTTTTAAAATTTTAATGAAAGTAAATTTAGAAAATCGAATAGATACAGAGGGAAGAGAAGATTTAGCATAAGACTAAATACTATATTATTATATATATATATAACTTATATAATATAATAATATTCTGATGTAACTTATGAATATATAATATATATATATACTATATATATATAAATAATTATATATATAAGAGAGAGAAGAGAGAGAAGAGGAGCGAGAGACCGAAAGAGAGAGAGATAGCGACGACGGAGAAAGTTGGTGGAGAAAGATATCGAAAAAAAAAAATAGAAATTAGTGATCAACAACGAGCAGAAAATACATCCAAACCTACAACACGCTACGAAACAGCCGGGTAATAGAGTACTTACCGAAACCTAAAAAAAACGCCGTGAATTCATGACAAAAAATAATAAATAATTGATTATTAAATTGGAACGCTGTCATCTTTTTATATCTTGTAATTCAAAAACGGACAAATCCTAAGGACGAAATGAAGGACAGACGGACACTCCAGTGGTTATTTACAAAGTAAACATTATAGAGTGTATAAGTTCATATTCACTCTTGAATTTAACCATAAAGGCATGTAACCACATATTTTCATGCATGACTAAACACTTATGCAACATTAATAATATATAATTAACAAAATAAGAATAGAATTGCTTTTAAAATATATAATCAAATTGTATTATAAACTTTTATTTAATGATTTCACAAGATCATTCATTATAATACTCAGTTATTTAAACATATTCCAAAGACATAATTATAGTGTATTATTAAATTTTATTTAATGATTAAAATAATTATTTTTATTATATTATTATAATTATCATTATAATGATCATAATATTCTGATTTGCTTCTCAGTATCATCAAAGAAATTGAATCAAAAGTTGCTTTCCTGCCGACTTTCATGACACATCCAAAAACAGAAAATGAATTAACGCTTTTTAAACCATAACAAGAAAAATGATGACGCGATGACTCTCAGTAACGACTTCTAATCAAGATGAATCTTTAAATCCTCTGAAAAAATGATGTCGTCAGGTAGACTCTCAGTAACTTCCCATCAGAATGAATCTTACATTCTCTAAAAAAGTGATGATGTCAGGCTGACTCTCAGTAACGAATTCGCATCAGGATGAAACTTTCATCCTCTTAAAAAGTGATGATGTCAGGTTGATTCTCAGTAACCTCTCACCAGGATAAATCTTCCATCCTCTGAAAAAGTGATGACGCCAGGATGACTCTCAGTAGCTTCTCATCAGGATGAATCTTTCGTCAAGAAAAAGAAAAGCTCAAGAAGAGTTCGTCAAGATATTTGGTTTCACATTTTGCTTGTAATAATCTTTATTTTATATTCGTGTGTTTTATAATTCTCTTGACGCGATTTTTGCTTAACACCAATCTTATATTTCAGAATTGGAACAAAAAAAAAACACTTTTCAACTTCATTTATACACTGTAAAAAGTTTTATGTGCTTTAACACGTTTATATTGTCGATTTTTGAAAATGTGTTTAACGTCAATAATAACTCGTACCACTTAAGAGGAACTTTTATTTTAATTGCACACTATGCACATACACACACACACACACACACACACACATTAGAAGGTTAAAATGGATATTACGCGGTAGTGTAAGCAAATATCTTAAAATGGAAATAACGCTTGAGTGGCACGTGTTATTTAACGCTTTAATATATACATAGGCAAGCGTTATTAGTTAGTATAAACACATATATATATCTCTATATATGTATATATATATATATATATATATATATATATATATATATATATATATATATATATATATTTACATAAATAGACAGAGATATATATATATATAGTATATATATATAAGTGTAT